>ML785628.1:45649-106423 GCA_009831015.1 Picea engelmannii | reverse complement strand
TGTTAAGCATGATAAATTTGGAAGAAAGAATCCTTGTACATATTGTGGTTTGTATAACCATCATGTTTCAAAGTGTTGGAAAAGATTAACCACTTTCAGGAAACTTTCTAAGCAAAGGCAGCGTGAAAGGAGGATGCAAAAGATTTGCACTCATTGTCAGAAGCGGGGTCATCTTGTTGACCAATGTTGGACGTTGCATCCAACTATTCGTCCACAGCCTCAGAAGCAGTTGGATAAGAAGATTGGCAAGAATGGAAGTGGAGATTCCATCATCAACATGAGTCCAGATGATTCACAAGAGGATGATGTCCAGCAGAAAAAGTCACCATTCAGTTGGTTTGGTAAGAAATGGTTGGATTTCTTGAGCAAGTGAGGCTTGCGTTTTTCTGTTGTAAATGCACTTTTCCACGTTATGTGTGCATTTATGGGAAGCATGATAAGTTGCAGCCATTTATATTTTTTGTATTCAACTCTTAAGTACCCATATGTTTTGGGGATGTACTTATGTTTGTACGGGAAGGAGAGTTGAAGAGTCATGAACATACATTGTTTTTATGTATGTGTAAGCAGTGAACCTGGTGATGGTTCATCATGAGTGATTCATGATTGTTGCATGACTATGTATCATGTTTGTCGACTTGTCAGTTGGGAAGGTTGATGTTCAATGAGTATTGACTGGTGTTGATGATTTTATGATGACTATGTTGTGTCGATTGTGTTGTTCGACTTGTGTTTAGCTGATGGTGTTTATTGACTTGAAAGTTGATTTGAAAACGCCATGTGCTTTGCTAAAGTACGGGATGCATCAGTTTGTTTGAAGAACAAAAGATTTTGTTGGCATCATTTTCAATCTTGTATGATTTGTTTTCAAGATTGATGGTTTTCTTGGCTTGTGACAAGATGTTGCAGGAAGGTTTTTGCAGCCATTGGAGAGCTGATTTTGTTGACGCTAAAGAGTTCGAAAGAGGGACTTGATTCTCAGTGGGAAGGTTGGCAGTCTTCCAAGCACACAGAGAGCAATGGGTCAGCAACAGCCAGAGAGAAATGGTTGAAGGACATAGTCAGTTGCAGTGCACGACATGTCAGAGTATTCAGGTGATTGTCGAAAATATTTTGATATGACTTGAAATCAGACAGATAAGCTTTTGTGGGTCCAAAAGCCTTTCAGTGGGAAGGTGTGATCAAAATCTAGACCAGGGGGCAAAAATTTGCTCAATTTTCAAAGTGCTCAAATCGCGAAGAAAACGATGTCATTGCATCCATCTCGTCTTCCTGATTCCAGCGGTATATTTACTTTCGCAAACGGAGTCCGTATGGAGAAGATATCGCGATCTATTCGCTGAGCCAAACAGGGAAAAATTTGATGTTGACTGTACCTGTCTGTACAGTCTGTACGGGACATGTGGCAGGTCTGTACAGGTCCATACAGGACACGTGGTGGCTCCAGGGTGTGACACATGTCATGCATTTATGGACTTTTCAGCGTATGGTTTGACCAATCTTGAAGTGACACGTGTCACCACTGGATGGGTGACACGTGGCATGGATGACATCAGCATTTGATGTGGCGACCGTACGATGACGTGGGCTAATCGGCGGTTGACAAGTGGCAAGGTGACGTGGCATGTTTTCATTGGTTGATGTTGGCGAATAGCAGGTTGACACGTGTCAGATTTTGGGCAAATGTTATGAGGACACGTGGCCCAATCGGAGGGCGCCACGTGTCCCCCTCATTTTTGGTTTGTGTGTTGGTTCAAAAAAACTTGTGGAGTCGACTGGATTCAAACCGGTGACCTCCCCTCTTTCCAGAGCTTTAACAAGGTTTCCGTAACCAACTTACCCGCCTTTGTTCCTTGTTTGCATTACGGGACATATTATATATATGTTTGAATGTTATGTCGAGCGGAAAGGGGGGCAGGTCGGGGCATAGCCCCGACCCGTGGTCGCGTGTTATGTTACATATTCCCATACTTTATATTGCGTGCGGGTGATTATACGTGGTTCCATTTTATAACATAACCATATATTATAACTGCGCGCAGGTTTATATGATTCATGGTCCATTGTATAATCATATAACAATATTGCGCGGTTGTTATATAGCGCGGGGTTTGAAACCACGACCCGTGGCTATGTAAATGTGTTAACATATATGCGCGGGATTTTTAAACCAATGTTTTACCATTATGCATAATGTGCACGGTTTCAAACGGTTGCACAGTTTTAAAACCGTTAACCACTTTTCACTTTAGCGCATGGTCGTATGACCCAGGTGACCGAGAGCTAGGCGGTTGGGGTCTGGAGGCGCCCTAACCGTCCTACAGTTTGCATGGTTATTCAGAACCGTTCGGTGCTGGGTTTAAAGGCGCTTTTTGGAGCGTGTTCCAGGTTCATGCACACAGAGGTGCGTTCTGTAGAACCAGTTCTAGCAAAGTAGAAGGAGGAAAATGGAGGAGGTCTAACTTTCTCAGTTTTTGGCCGATTGAGGTGCCGTAAAAGCCCAGCCAGGGGTTTTTGGACGTGCTGGATCCATTGGTGTTGTTTTCAAGGCCATTTGAGGACTTCTTCTACGATTTTTTCACCATTAAAGTTCCAGGAAGCTCCAGGGAGCTTGAAGCCCTATTTGATGGAGGACATGGTTTGGTGAGCCTATGTTTGTTTTCTGTGAATGAATAATCATTTTTGGCTAATCAATATGCTCTGAACACATTGGGACAGGTTTCATAGGTTGTTGAGGACTTTTACAGGTGTTTTTTCCAAAGAGAATCTCAGGGAAGCTTATGGCCACATGTAGAAGAGGTCATGCCCGGATGAGCCATGATCCGTTTTCAGAGTTCTATTAGTCATTTTTGGGGTTTTTGTGTGTTCTGATCTCAATGGTACAGTTTTTTTTTCCATTGGAGTTGAGCAGAAGATTTTAAAATAACTTTTGACTAATTAATCCCAGAGAGCCAAGTCCATTATGGAGGCTCAAGGAGATGTAGCCCATAGGGGGGTGAACTCCTTTATCATGTTGTGATTGTTCTGAGTTTGATGGTTTATTTGCTGCAAGTTATGTTGCTGTGTATTTGATTTAAGTACATATTTAACCATCTAAAAGAACATTTTCTCACACATAATCTTTTACAAGAAGAAGCACGAACTTAACACATAAGTTTATATTGCATATTTATACACATGAAGCAAGGTCCTGTAAAGTTTATTTTAATGAAGTAGGGGTGCTTGCATAGCATAAAAAGTCATCCTTCTATTTTCAGATCAATATGTGCATGAGATTTTCACTTATCTTTATCTTTAGATTTCTGATATTTTTGGTTGCCATCATGCACAGTGAGTGCATGCACCCATGTTGATGAGCTTGGTTTTCTCTCGTGTCAGGGATTCGATAAAGTCCTCAAGAGAAGGCATCTTCCAAGTGGCTCGAGAGGCGAATATGACAGTATGGAATGTATATATGAATACAAAGAATTCATGACCAAGCTTGGAGAGAATGGTGAGAACCATTTGTTTCTCCTCCTTCGATTTATCAACCCCGCAAGCTTTGAGTTGCGACAGTAAATCCTTGAATTTTGTAAAGAAATCCTGGATATTCTCGAAGCTTTTTGGATCCAATGTTAGAAGCTCCACCTCCAACATGTGTCCCCTCATCTCATCATGTTTTCCAAAGATCCCTTCCAAGATGGTCCAAGCTTCATTGGGATTCTTACAGGAAGATATATGAAAAAGGAGATCGGGAGAAATAAGACTGCAAATTGTTTCTAGTGCCTCATCAATGCGATTTAAGTATTTGGATTTTTCTATGGTTGATGTCAGCTCTATATCTGTATTCATGGTTAACCTATACAACGCTCTAGATCAGATATATATGGCTATTTTTTCCTTCCATGCAAAATAGTTGTAAGGTGTAAGAATGAATTCTTTTTGGAATTCCATCTTTCCGTTGTCTTCAATCTTTTGTACCTGCAAAAAAATTTGGTGTGGTTTTTTATTAGCAGTTTGTTGGCTCTGATACCATGTAAATGTGTTGAACCTGCACAGAATAGATCTAGATAAACAATAATACACACATTTGCAGAGATAATTGGAAAAGGAATAAGGAGAGAAAGAAATGGAATAATTCTCATTAACTGTTGTGAATAATGAATAATTTACACATGATATACTCTGTATAACTCAATGAGTTTGATGTGAGGTGAAACAAGCCACCATAATGGTGATCTAGAGTGATCTGGACACACGCCAGCAGTTACAAGAGTGAACTGCAACCTATTATAGTCTCTCAGGCAATTACGGGAGTGAACCGCCACCTAGTTGAGTTAACTAGTCAACTAGTCTTCAGTTAACTGACTGAACAAAGAGTAGAAAGGAGTTAACTCAGGGAATCAAGGCTAATGTGCCACTCTGGTGATGATACCAAGGCAAGGTCGAATTAGCATGGTGATGATCCCAATGCAACATCTAAACTCAACTCAACTAGTCAAACTGAAGTGTCAACTGAAAGAGAATATTCTCCAGGTGGAATAATCTCTCCTAAAATATAGGAGACTGGATAATGACTAATTATGACTAATAAACAAATAAAAACCCGAGGAAAAAGAAATCCTACGTGTGTGTGAAGTAACTCCAACATTCTAACATTCTTTGGAGACTCGGATGTCCTAGTGTTCAAGGAGATGGTTTCACCCACCTTCCTTTTTTACTCCTCTTCTTCATGTTTCTCTTTATTGCCTACATCACTCGATGAAAACAAACTCTCTAGAGGAGTCAAGACTTTAGGAATCTTGTTATCTTCTACGGATATAATTTCTTTGGGCTTATAAGGTTCATTTTGAATGAAATCGCATATGCTCTCATCGCTAGGGAAGACTTGCCAAGATTCTATATTTTCAGGGATATGTGAACGATATAGAGATTGAAAAGTACAATCAGGTTTGTGTGGCAGAATTTGTCGATTAGGAGAGGCTACAAAAACAACTAACCGATCAGCCATTGAGTTCAATTCCCTCTTAACATGAGTAATGTTGAAAGATAATACGTTCGAGATAAGTGCTCAAACAGTTTGGGTGCATCATTTCATCAACTTGTTGCTAGGAGAGTATATCTTACGTACAAGGTTCACAACAAGCTCAGAATCTCCAAAAACTGAAAGGTGACCACAACCAAAATTATAGGCAATTTCAATGCCTAATAATAAAGCTTCGAATTTAGTGACATTATTTGTGCAAGCAAACTCTAACCTGTAAGAAAAGTTATGAATTTTCCCCACGGGAGAGTACAAGATTATGCCAGCTTCATTACCTTCACTCGAGCATGAACCATCAAAGTGCATGTGCCACATACCATCATCAAAATAAATTTGTTCCAAGGGAATTTTATCCACCTCAACAAATATGGAATACAACCCTAGGTCCTCTTCGATATAGTTCACATTTGGTTGTGGGACACTTTCTATGTACGGTGAAATCCTTCCCTCTCTAAGGACTATAATGTTTTTACCATTCTAGGGAACAGATAAGTGTGTCACGTCAAGTGAGACGTATCCACCTGTCAAACCTTGCCAATCTCTTCCTAATATGATTTAGTAATTGCTTACCGGCATATCAATGACCTGAATGCTGAGAGTTGTCCTTATTTCAGGGTGTGCGCACAAAACTAAGGTCACGTTTTTAATCTCATCTATGGTCCTTTGTTGTAGACTATTATAAGAGAGCATGCTCATGGAATTTTCATTTGTACAAGACAAACCTAGCTCTTCCATAATAATATTCGACATCACACTTGGGCCTGAACCGCCATCAATGAGGCAACAATGAGCGATCTTATCCATAATATTTACAAAAATATAAAATGGGGGATTTTTTACAGGGTATCTAAAGTTATGTACATCAACTTTATTTATAGATGAATCCTCTTCATTTACCTCTTCAGAGAGATCGGCTACAACGAAATCTTTTCCTTCCATGAATTATTTTAGATGCATGTGTTGTTCAGGGAAGACAACCATGTATAGAAGGGTTGCATCTGCTTTGATGTTGGCCAACTGATTTAGGATATTGTATTTGGAAGAGGGGAGGATATTGTAGTAGCAGATGGTGAGGATGATCTTGGGCTAGAAGAATTGCAGGGAGGATCATATTTTCATTTGGGAGCGTAGGATTTGTTCCTATTATTGATGATCATGACATCTTCTGGCTCTACAAAATCTAGGACAACGATGGTAGTTTCTGGTCTTTTACCAGCCACCCACCGGCCGAGGCATGCTACCTTCAAGCTCGCCCTTGGAATTGTTTCTTTTACTAATACCTTTTTAAAATTTAAGGGTGCATAAAAGAAACGACTTTAATGACATGCACAACAATATCTAACAAGCATGCATAATCTAAAATTTAGTTAAATGATAATTAAAATATACAACAGAAACACATTAATATACATGTAAATGATACCATAACAGAGAGCACTTATATTTATAAAAATATGACACCAACTGGCTGCAGACCAAGGATGTTCCACCCAAACGTAGACACTATTGTTCCAAATCTCAATAGAAGCATCTCCCTCGATCCAAGGCTATGAATCCACAAGGACGATTCCAGAGTGTTACTTGGCTTCCCAAACAAGTCATCTCTCACAGGTTTCCCAAACCAGTCAGCTCTCAAGCTCTCATAGGCTTCCCATATCTCACAACAATCCAAGTGCCCAGCTCTCTTCTACCCAGCTTGCACCACCTGAGAGAACAGACCTCCACCCTTCTCTTCCATGCAGTCCCTCAGGCAGTCATTCTCCTTATTCGAGCTCCAGCGCAACTGGTCCAGAATCTCAATGCTGGAACTCTTAGGATTTGCAGCTGTGAGCAACGCTGGACACAGGCCAACACATCTCAGACATGCAGGCCTCAAGTCACGGCTGGATCACACCAGCGACCACTACAACCAACTATCTCGTGGCTAATTCTTCAGCATCTCAGTTCCCTTTCCCAAGCCAAGACACAGGCGAGGATGGATCAATGGATGGCTAAGTGAGTGTGTGAAAGTGCGTGAGGGAAAGAATGGCACGAATGCAGAAGTGGAGGAGAAAACGAGCCAATGAACAACCCCACAATCAGACCATGGATGGGTTTAAGTATTTTCATTGGGAATCAAGAACCTCCTGGCCTTCCCCAAGAAGCTCACGTAATTGATCCCCTCCCTTATGAAAAAAGGGTAATTAACATAGGAATAAACACTTATCCCTTCAAGCCCCCTCTTTTGTGGAATCATAGCCCCCTATAACTCTAGTCCTTGTCCGTCTAGCAACCAGCCATGTATTTATTATTAATAATGATAAAAACATTACATGTCTTGGGCACACTAGCCTTTTAATAATTGTCTGGGCACTTAGGCCTCCCAACATTGTAACAATACATCATTTAAAATGGGGGCTCAAAACCTAGGGTGTTACATACCCTCCCCTTATTTTGGCACTGTCCTCAATGCATATACAAAATAGAGATCAAAATCTCAAATTTATTCAAAAATTTGTGGCTACTCTACCCACATGGCATCTTCATGTTCCCAGGTAGCATCTTAAGGATCGTAGTAGGTCCACTAAACTTTTACCAGCTCTATAACTTGATTTCTAAGAATTTTGATTTTTTTGTCCAATACACGCACTGGATGAACCTGAAAATCTCCCTCTATCTTGACCTGAATCAAATGTGAATCAATAACATGGTTATGATCATGTACATATTTCTTTAGTAAAGAGACATGAAATACATTATGCACATTCATGGAAGTAGGAAATGCAAGAATGTATGCAACTGGTTGTATTTTGTCCAATATTTCAAATGGACCATAGAATCTGGCTGCCAACTTTATACAACTACCCAATTTCAAAGATCTTTTCTTGGGCTTCACTTTCAAAAGTACATGCTCCCCTACTTTAAATTCTCTAGTTGTCTTGTTCTTGTCTGCATAAACTTTCTGTCTATCCTAAGCCCCCTTTAAATTTTGCTTGATCTTGACCACCTGGTCTTCCATGTCCTTAAGCAACTCTGGCCCAAGTACCACTCTATCTGTTGGGTTGTCCTAGCTTACTGGAGTATCGCATTTCCTATCGTACAAGGCTTCAAATGGGCTCATTCTCAATGAAGCTTGATACCCATTATCATATGCAAACTTAACCAAGTGTAAGTAATCTTCCCACTTAGATAGCTTATCCATCACATACATTCTCAGCATGTCTTCAATTATTCGATTGACTCTCTCTATTTTCCCATATGTCTGGGGATGATATGTTGTGCTAAAGTTTAGATTTGTTCCAAATCCTTTAAACGATCCCTTCCAGAAATTGGAGGTAAACTTTGTATCTCTCTCTGAGACGATTGTCCTAGGTATCCCATGCAACCTAGAAATTTCCTTCATGAAAATATCTGCAATATTAGTCGTTGTATGCGTTGTCTTCACGGGAACAAAATGAGCAGCCTTTGTTAATTTGTCAACCACCACCATGATTGAATCATGTTGCTTATTCATTCTGGGTATTCCTGTGATGAAATCCATGGTGATCACTTTCCATTTCTTCTCTAGGATTGGCAATGGCTGCAGCAAACCCGCTGGGTGCCTATGCTCAACCTTCACCTTCTGACATTCCATACATCGAGCGATGTAATCCGCAACATCCTTCTTCATTCTCGACCAAAATAACTGGCTTCTTACTGTTGTAATTGTTTTCTAGTAACTGGGATGTCTAGCATAAGAAACATCATGCATTTCCTTCAGTACCAAATTCCTCAATTCTCCAGAACTAGGAACATAGATTCTATTTTTATGCATGAGTAATCTGTCTTCCTTTATCTCATACTCCTTTATTTTCTGTTGTACATCTCCTTGTTGTAAGTTTTCTTTTACTTGTAGGTAATGCTCGTCTGTAACAAGACCATCTAAAATTATGCTCTTCAAGTTTGACTAATGCATACTAACAACAGTAGCATGCATGATATGCACTCTACTACTAAGTGCATCGGCAACTTTATTCTCCTTTCCCTTGATATGCTTGGTATCAAAGTCATATTCACTTAAAAATTCCAGCCATCTTGTTTTCCGGGCATTCAAGGTTGGTTGTTCAAAAAGATACTTCATGCCAATGTGGTCTATCCTTAATTCGAATTTCTTCCCCATAAGATAATGCCTCCACATCCTCAAGGTGTGAACAATGGCATCAAGTTCAAAGTCATGTGTGGCATAGTTCCTCTCATCTTCCTTAAGCTTTCTGGACTCATATCCAATGACATGTCCATTTTGCGTGAGGACTCCCCCAAGTCCTTCCTTACATGTGTCTGTACATACCACAAAACTTTCATTTGGGTCAGTAATATTTAACACAGGTGCACTATTAAGTAATTCCTTCAACAAATTAAAATTATTTTCACACTTGAGTGTCCATTCAAATTTAGTTCCCTTCTTTTGCAAAGAAGTGATGGGATGAACAATCTTAGAGAACCCTACCATGAACCTTCTGTAGTATCCAGCTAATCCCATAAAAGATCTGACATCTGACACATTTCTGGGTGTTGGACATCCTCTAATGGCTTCGATCTTCTCTGGATCTACTGCTATGCCCTGCTCTGAAATAATGTGTCCCAAGTAATGGATTTTATTTTGATAGAAAGAACAATTACTCAACTTGGCATACAACTGATGTTCTCTCAGTACTTGCAATACCAGTCTTAAGTGATGTTCATGCTCCTCTTCAAACTTAGAATAGATAAGTATATCATCTAGGAATACTATGACAAACTTATCCAAACAATTTCTGAATATGCCATTCACTAAGCACATGAATATAGATAGTGCATTGGTCAGTCCAAATGGCACCACTACAAATTCATAATGACCATACCTGGTCCTAAAGGTTGTCTTATGAATGTCTTCTTCCTTGATTCTTACCTTGTGGTATCCTACCCTCAGGTCAATCTTTGAAAATATCTTTGATCCTCTTAGCTGATCAAAGAGGTCATCAATTCATGATAGATGATACTTGTTCTTTATAGTGTACTAGTTCAGCTAAAATAAGTCAATACACAGCCTCAAGGTTCCATCCTTCTTTTTGACAAAAATTATTGGTGCTCCCCAAGGTGAAACACTTGGAAATATGTACCCTTTCTTCAACAATTCCTCCAACTGCATTTCTAATTCTTTTAACTCTTGTGTGCTCATTCTGTAAGGTGTTTTTTACACCGGGGCAGCTCCTGGCACTAAATAAATTGAGAAATCTATCTCTCTTCTTGGTGGCAATCCGAGTATTTCTTGGAATACATCTTCAAATTCCTGTAGTACCGAGAAATCTTTGAGGCTTGGCCCCTTTGTATTATCTGTCTCTTCCACATGAGCTGCATACAATTGACATCCTTTCATAAAACATCTTTTTAGTTGTAAGGCTGAAATCTCCCTTATAGAGATGGGTCTTGGAACTCCTTTCATAGTGTTCTATTTTCCATTTCCATCAAGACATGTAAATGTCTTGTTATGAAAATCTAGGATAGCATGATGCTTGTCCAACCAATCAATTCCAATCAGAATATCATAAGACCCCAATGGTATGATATTTAGATCAATTCTAGTATTCACACAATTAAGACTTATGGAGCAACTTCTGACCATATCATGGATTCTTCTTTTGGTTCCAGTGGCTAACTGAACCAAACATGCTTTTACAAGTTTACTTTTCTCCAAATGTAATCTATCCACTATCTTGAGATCAATGTAGCAATGGCTTGCTCCTGAATTAATCAAAATAGTAACAAGTTGATTTGTGATCTTACCTTCCACCTCAATCATATTAGACCAGTACTCTGCTTGTCGATAATCTAAAGCTGCATAGAATCTTCCCATGTCTTCGATTGTTGCAGCCTCTTGGATGTTCTGCATAGTCTTCGCTCTATCATTTTTGTGTGGGAAATCCTTGTACAAGTGATCGTCCTTGGATCCCCAACATTGGATTGGTGGTCTTCCCATTTTTCCCAAGGAATCTTCCTTCGCATACTGACCTTGATGATTTCTATTAGGCTCATTTCTATTGAAGGAAGGTTTGAATCCTTTCCTCCTCTGATCGGACTTCACATTTTTCTTGTCCTTCCAAGATTTCTGCAGGGATTCTCTTCCTTGGCCTTGATCATAGAGGTATTTAGCCTTCCTAATGGCCTTAGTCAAGTTCTTGGGTTCATCATACTTGATATTTTCCTTATAAAAGGTTGGCATTCCACTTAGAAATCTATGTATTTTCACTTTCTCATCACCAATGAACCTAACACACTTTAACAATCCCAAGAACTTCTTCTCGTACTTTTCCATAGTCATGCTTCCCAACCTGAGTTCAAAGAACTCCTGCATTTTCTTGTCATATAAATTCTCTGAGAGGTACTCCTTCTGGAAGTACTTCTTGAACTGCTTCCAAGTGATCCTACTTTCATTAACATGTTCCACTTGCTTCAGTTGGTCCCACCACATTGCAGCTTTCTCGTGTAAATGGTAGGTGGCAATCCTGGATTCCAAGTAGGACGAATACTTATGCAATTGAAATTATCTCCTGAGCCCAAGAAACCATGCTTCAACATCATCTTCCCTTTCTCTTTCATCATCGAAGGAATATGGCTTGAGCTTCCTCAGCTCTCCTTGCAAACTATCTACCTCCTGCTTCCTTCTTTGGTGTCTGACAGGAGACACTTCTGGACTGCTTGCAAGATCTTCCGATGCATAAAACTTTCCTTCTGAGTAAGGAGGTGGGTAGTGTCCATGAGCTTTGTTGGGACTTATGGAATAACCAACTCTTCCATGATCATCCCTTCTTTCATGGCACCTTCCTTCTTCCTCTTGTCTTGAGTTTGATCCCTTCTTTGTTTGTCTCTGCAACTGATTTAAGCTCTGCAACACTCAAGCATTTATATGTCTTTGATCTCTCATCAATATATCGTTGTTTGCTTTGTAGCTATGCACTTCCATCTTATGGCTTCTTACCATTTCTATTAACATTTCTTGCTCTCCTTTTCCCTTGCTTACATTGGACTATGTCTCTGCATTACCAACTTTGGTATTCTGGCCTTCGACCTCCTTATCATGACTAGAGGTTCCCTTACCTTCTTCCATTTCCTCAATATGCATCATGAGTTGATGTGTTTAGACCCCTTAATTCTGTAAAATGTGCAAGCGACCATTTTGTTATAATTATGCATATGATAAACAAAATTGCCAAACCATGCTACATGTCTCTTTCTTTTTTGTTCATGGAGATAATATCCCAATTCTTCGAAAATAACAGTGTCTTATTTTCCTTGGTGGACACAGAATTTCATCCTGCGTAGGTGCTTCTTTCAAACCACCTTCCCAGGTGACCACGACTAGAAATCGTGGCTAAACCCTTCCTTAGCACTTTTTTGTCTCGAAGACAACCAATTCGTCCCTTAGCACTCCTTCCCTCAGCTCTCAATCTGCATATGACCATGGCCATAACCCTACGCTTAGCTGGAAAAAAAGCGCTTGTCCAGAGCTTCAAGACTTCGAAACTTTCAGCCAGGACCAGATCAACGATCCTCATCCTCTTTCACGATCAATGATCAAGATCCACTTCGGGGCTCTGCGCATCGAGAGTCTCAACTTTTCTCGCTTGCCTCCTCTCGGAACGCTTTTACCTAGAGTTCATGATATGTCGATGGGTGTCCTCCCATAGATCAATGGCTATGAATCACTTTGGCTCTTTGGGCTTCAGAAGTTTCAAACTTTCCTTCGCACTTTCTCCCAGAGTGCTTTCACCTGAAGTCAATGATCCTTCGACGTGTGTCTTCTGGAATCAACGGTCGATATGTACTCCGGCCTTTGGGCCTTCAGGAATTTTCAACCCAACGCAACCTGTCACATCTTTCCCCTCTAGAGTGACCAGTCTCTAGATTGCACGATCTGTCACCACGTGGAGAAATACTAGAAGCAGACACGTGGCCCAATCAGGCGGTTGACACTTTTCACATTCTAATTGGCTTTTCAATACACCAAATGCTCAAAACTTATTGACATGTGGAACACATCCCATGTGTCCTTGTCATTCCAGGTGATGTTTTCAAGCCACGTCACTTCAAAAAATTTGGGGTCCACATCACCTCCTGGTGATGTCATTATGCCCCCTCACTTCGGCTCTTCGAGCTTCAGGACTTCAGGAGTTTCCATACTAGCACACTTCCAATTCTCCCGAACTCTGAATTCCCGAACTGGCCAATTTGTCACCATGTGTCCTCCTAGATTGGACGACTAAGATTTGCTTCGGGTATTCACCCAAAGTCCACGGATTTTCACCATGTGTCCTCCTTAATCTGATGGTTGAGGCTTACTTTGGGTCTTAAGACTTCGGAAATCTCAAATCTCAACTAGAAACCTCTCGAACAGATTTCTTCGGAGTTATTGATCTACTGACACGTACCTCTTCGTGATTGACGGTCAGGATCTACTTCGGCTATATGGATTTTTTATGTTCAAGCCCTAACATGTCACATCACTACATGATTTTCAATGTGAGGGGGCACGCATCAACGGTTTGGAGTAACCCTCTTTTTTCCCCGCAATTCTCTTGATGCTGACACGTAACCCCTTGGGGAAATCGTGGTTTGGATTGCAGGACCATCTTGGGAAATTATCTCCCATGCAACTTGGTTCTCCGCAATGCCTCATGTTTGTTGATCTCACTCTCCAATGGGATCTGACAATGGTGACCTTAACCCTCGCTTCCTTCTCATCGGACAACCCATGTTCACTTGTCCTCCGATCCAACGATCTTAGATCTCTCCTGATCCTACAGTGGAGATGTCTCCTGAATTTGAAGGGGAAGGTCACGATCCTTCGAACCCCTTACAACTGATCTCTGATGATCTAGCTCATGCATAGATTCTTCAACGCCATTCCTCCTAAGATTTTCAACTTCACAGTTAGAGTTCGATCTCGACCCCGATACTTTGACCAGTAGACCCGACCCATATCAGCCCGGTGTTTCAACCAGAAGCTCTGATACCAAACTGTAACATACCCAGCCACCCACCGACCGGGGCATGCTACCTTCAAGCCTGCCCTTGGAATTCTTTCTTTTACCGATACCTTTTTAAAATTTAAGAATGCATAAAAGAAAATACTTTAATGACATTCATGTAATATCCAACAAGCATGCATAATTTAACATTCAGTTAAACGATAATTAAAATACACAGCGGAAATACATTCATATACATGTAAATGATACCATAAAAGAGAGCACTTATATTTTTAAAAAGATGACACCAGCTAGCTGCAGACCAAGGACGTTCCACCCAACCGTAGACACTATTGTTCAAAATATTAATAGCAACGTCACCCCCGAGCCAGGGCTATGAATCCACAAGGACGGTTCCAGAGTGTTACTTGGCTTCCCAAACCAGTCAGCTCTCGCAGGTTTCCCAAACCAATCATCTCTCAATCTCTCACAGGATTCCCAGATCTCACAGAAATCCAAGTACCCATCTCTCTTCTACGCATCTTGCACCACCCAAGAGAACGGACCTCCACCCTTTTCTGCCACGCAGTCCCTCAAGCAGTCCTTCTCCTTATTCGGGCTCCAGTGCAACTAGTCCAGAATCTCAATGCTGGAACTCTTAGGACTCATAGCTATGAGCAATGTTGGACACAGGCCAATGCATCTCAGACATGCAAGCCTCAAGTCACAGCTGCATCACACCAACGACCACTATAACCAACTATCCCGTGGATAATTCTTCAGTAGCTCGGTTCCCTTTCCCAAGCCAAGACATAGGTGAGGATGGATTAATGGATGGGTAAGTGAGTGCATGAAAGTGTGTAAGGGAAAGAATGGTAGGAATGCAGAAGTGGAGGAGGGAATGAGCCAACGACCAACCCCACAATCAGACCAGGGATGGGTTTAAATATTTTTGTGGGGAATTAAGAATCTCTTGTCCTTCCCCAAGAAGCTCATGTAATTAATACCCTCCCTTAGGCAAAAAGGGTATTTAACATAGGAATAAACACTTAGCCCCTCAAGGCCCCTCTCTTGTGGAATCATAGCCCCCTATAACTCTAGTTCTTGTCTGTCTAGCAACCAACCATGTATTTATTATTAATAATGCTAAAAACATTACATGTCTTGAGCACACTGGACTTTTAATAATTATTTGGGCACTCAGGCCTCTCAACATTGTAATAATACATTATTTAAAATGGGGGTTCAAAACCTGGGGTGTTACAATTATCAATGGATTTTTCCTCAAGTCTATGAAAATAGGGGGAAGGTAATGCATTGTAGTGATGCATGAAAGCAGCTTGGTTCTGAGGTCAAATGAGTTCAGGGATATGATTGTATAACTTAGTGAAACGCAAGCTGAAGGACTAGATGGTCTCACCATCCTTATAGGCAATGTTATTGTACTCCCGTAACTACTCAGTTGGGATTTTAGGTTGCCCATAAGTGGATTTTAACCAATAGACTAAGTCCTCCCAAGTAGACAAAATTTTAGGAGGAAGGTCAAATAAATCGGTCGCAGCCTTTCCTTCCAAGGAATTGAGAAATAAGTGCATTCAAGTATCATTGTCATTGGATACTATGTTGTGACAAGCAATGGAAATTGCCACCAAGTGTTCATTTGTAGTGACAGTGTTATTTCTTGAAAACCTAGGAAGATTCTCTTTGAATTTAGGAAGTGGACGAGTAGCAGATGCTAGGTTAAGAGGAGAAGAAACATGCCACAGTGTGGTTGTGGCGTCTTCTTCAAATTGAAAAAGCCCATACTTTTTTATTACTTTGGTAGTATTTGTGGTAGATTGGACCAGGATATGGTGGCTATATAAGCTATCAATCACCGACGAAGGTGAAGTCTGAGAGGAGGAAGCACTTTCAGTGCCACCAAAGCCACCACTAGATGCCATCTTATGGATGATAGGTGATGGAGAGAAAGACGAACTGGATGAATCAGACAAAGTTATCCTTAGAGCACTTTGTTGGGTAGATAACACAATGTTCCTTCTTCCTATTTCAGCAATAGGATTAATTTCAGGTGATAAGCCTCTTCTTCTCCTAGAAACACAAGGGTCTAAGGAAATGAAAAGAAGGTTGAAGTTGAAGAAATAAGAAGGTTATTGTTGATTTCTAGGTTGTCTACATCTAGCTTCCCAACGTTCTTGGGCACTAATGTATTGTTCGATTTCTGCCCATGAATGATTAAGCTGAGACCAAGTATTAGCAGTGTCTAAAATGGTGTTAAATAGATTCAAATCAATGTTGGTCTGATCTTGAAGATCGGGCTCAATATTGAGTTCCCTTGCAACAGGTACAGTCATTAAGAAATAAAACAGTGAAAGAATCAATATCAGAAATTTAGATGTATTCGATGATAATCGAGCATAAAAATCAACCAAAGAGATATCGAAGATCTCCCCAGTATGGTCGCCAAATAAATGTTGAGGAAAATATATGAAATGATCTTACTCAAACATTTTTAGATCCCGCTTGGCTAAAGCAAGATAGACGGGAATATCACCCTATGTTTATAGCCATCAAAATTGGTATCCTAATTCACAAGTATTGTTTACAAGTGCTTAGGCTGGTTTTTTTATAAATAAAGGCTTTCTGAAAATTTCATTATTTATGTAATTTTCTAAACATAACAGATGTTAAAATAAATATAGAGACAGAAGTAAAACACACCAAGCCAAAATTCAAAATAGATGAGACATAAAGCAATCGTTTATTTCATTCCAATTCATCAAAAGAATCGTTCTCTTTACAAAATTTTCTGAGGAATTTTTGGACCAAAGTCAAACTTAGATGTCCCCGATGAAACATACAAAAGGACTTCTGACAGAAAGTAAAAAACTGAACTTAAAATGCTGGATCAACTTGCCACAAATAGTTGCCCACTCGACTCTGCACAATAGCCTTTGTTAGTCATGAAATCTAATTCACAAACAGACAAGTCCATAAAGAATATCAAAGATAGATCAATACCTCTAAAAACCAAGTGTCTAAATGATGTAATTCAGCCGCGAATCTTATTTTCTACAATAGGACCCTGCTATCATAAAAAATAATTAGGCTTCTAATGACTTAAGGAATGAATGAAAACTGAATTATCTCAACAAAACTCAAAGAGAAAACCTATTATGCTTCTCCTTCTATTCTCTTCTTGTTCCTCCTTTTCCTTTTGCCTTTACGCAAATTAGAATTGGTCGAAGCAGTTGAACTACTTCTTTAGTTAAGTTAACTAAAACTCAACCAACTTTTTAGTTAAGGGGAAAAAGCAATAAAATCATAATAAGGGTTTTAAATAAATAATGACTAGTAGGTGGGACCCCTTGTGACACCCTTTAGTTTTTTAGCAATCATAACACAACTAGTTAATCAAACAAAACATCCCTCAGTGTGACTCCCATCATCACTTCCATAATTTGACAATTTATATCAATGATAATTGAAATTATTTCAAAAAATATATTACCCATATATCCAAAAAGTAGTGTGTTGTCCAAAATTTCAGAAGTCAATTGTTCTCAACAATTAATAAATAAAAACTTAAAATCCATATTTGCCAATCTAGGAGGCAATCTTTCCCTTATTGTTGTTGTCATCTTTTGATCTCTCTGAATTTTCCTTCCGTTGTGTGGAGTCTTTAGGCCTAATCTCACTGATCACATGAGAACAATCGTCTCTCAGATGCATGCGGGAGGACACAGATTTATCAGAGTCATTTGAGGGTGAGGAAGGGGCAGCAATAGATTTTCCTTTGTTTGGAGCATGGTGGGCCTTGGTTTTTAACCTTTTTCTTGCATGAGAAGACTCTATTGGTGAGTGGACATGGGCAACTTGGACAATTTGATGAATAGGTGGAGGAGCGGGTAGAGACAAGTTAGGCCAGCCACAATGTTGGGAGACTGTTGGGTGGACAATCTCTTGCCATCCATCGTTTTTGGGGACTTCAAGTTGCAGTGAGACATGAGGAGGCACTAGGATACCAGGGGTGTGTGGGGCTTGGGAGGGAGGCCTTTCAGGCCTAGGTTGGACCACTCCTTTCCCAATCTAGTTAAAAACTCCAGCTTGAAATAGTTGGCCTAACTCTTGCGGGTCTGCATGAAAGTGTATAGAGAATCTTGGCCTTCTAGGGCCCCATGTTCCAATTTTCTCTTCCTCGGTTACCCCTGCCATGGCTACCTCTGCTGAAAAAACTTGTTCATGTATGCATAATTGATTAGCAAATAGTTTCTTTAACAACTATACATGAGAACTCTTTTAAATATGAAATAAAATTTGGCTCAACAACATATTAGACTCATGCAATCCAATCCATACAAAACGTTTAATAGTTGTCAATGAGAAGGAGGTGAACAAGGGTTCTGGGATATGCGAGGGGTTGTATTGAGAGAAAAATGTTAAAATGAGGGGGAAGAGATCATGATTATTGTTCACAGACATCAAACAATCAATTGTATCGTAAACCAAAAGAATATATCACTGTAATTCATCCCTCAATCCCTTAACTGTCATAATACATAACTTATCTTAACTATAATTAAATTCTAGGAACAGGGAGTGGATAGTGAATATGGGAAAGCGAGGGGAATTGTAATGAGCTAAAAGTAAAATAATGGTAGGGGAAAAGAGCAAATATTTTTCGAAAAACCAATTAAGTAATCAATAAAAATAGTTATGTATTCAATACAACTATTCCAACACGAATTAAATAATTATTGTGACCAAATATACAATTATTGTGTTTTAAAACTTGTTCAATGTCCCACATTCAAATTCTTTAAAAAAAATCAATTAACACATAATATAATCATACTCAGAATCGTCGTGACTTTCACCCATATTGTTTAAAAGAATTATGTTTCTTTTCATTTCCTTCCCTTTTATATTTAAAACAAAATCCAAGGAACACACAGTCATATTGCTTCAACTCTGTTCAACATAAAAAAACATCAACCACTGTCCATAATTTAATTTCTCAAATCTAACATGGACACAGGTCTTTCCTGAGTTGAACAGACTCTTTTTAAATATGCTTGATCCCCTTCCTTTGACAAATTTAACAATTAAAATTGCAATGAAACCATATTACCAAAACCTCGTGCCCATCTCTGATGGTGCAATAAAACAAAACGTTGCACAATGTCTACATAAATCATACACAGTACACATCCAAGCCACAATTATCAACTCTTCAACTTGCAATAATCCTAATCGCGACAAATTAAACACACAACAAACACCAACTTCAATTTATACCACGTTGTAGGAACAAATAGACCAAGGAATAATGCAAAGAGGCACTTTTGTGACTGTACATATCCAATTACTCCCAATCAATCCACTTATAACAATGTCGAGTTATCGATTCAACTATCACAACAAAAGGAGGTAGTGATTGTATCCCTCTTATCATTTCCAATTACAACTCTCCAATCAACCCGATCAAACAGAGACTAGCCAACAATCAAATCCACTATCAATACTACTCAACCAACTTATGACAGTCAACAAGATGCCCGACAAGGTGTGACTGGTTTAGTTTATCAAAATCGGGCTTTCTAAATAATGAACAAAATAATCAAGGGTTTGCTCGGTCACCAAACACAGGGAGACTGGAGGTTGACCATATCGACAGTAGGCGAGAGACCCTTGAGACAAGAACGGTAGAGACAGAAGCCTCATAACCCTTAGCCTTGTAGAATAGGGTGACAGTTCAACACCAGGTAGGGTAGACCACGATTTAGAAGGGAAGATATTTCTCACTAGCTAGTAACCAACACCAAGAACACGCATAGGCATAAGCATCATGTTTTTCCCCAATAGCTGAAATAATGATGATAGAAATGCAGAGCCCGGGTACTACCAACAACCCTAAAGCATGCTTCTTATTATAATAGCCACCTCATAACCAACTGTGTGGATACCAATAACGCAAAATGAGCCCACGACCAGGTGAAAAAGATATGCAGTGACCAAAAGGTGGTTAAAAACATACACATCAACCCCAAAGCACCAAATACAACCAGGTGTGGTTACCATAACTATGAGGATATGGCCAGCAAAAACCCATAAGGACAACAGAGATCCATCACAGTTTCCACCACACGGAAGAGCTAATGAAATCGCAACTTCAACCATTGATTTTTCCATTTGCAACGAATAACACACACAGTCATTCCAGAGAAAACAACACATGTTTACACAGTTTCCAACCTCAATAAAATACATACCAACACATTATCGAGCCAACATTCATTTCATACACAAAGTGAATTCATGTATGGGCGAAAAGAACCATACCTGTAACCAATGGCCTTAAAAATGCGAGTTGGTCGAGCAGTTCCTTCCACGCCTGAATCTCGAAGCTTAACCACAGCAAAATCAAATGAACAATAACCATGCTAGGGTGACGACCAGTGGAAGAAGTATGGAGTGACATTTATTTACTGCACGTCACTTCCATCCTCCATTTCATTCAATTTCGTAGTACACGACAACCACCCAAATCATACCATTAATTCAATGCATCAAAACATGCACACATTAATTTCCAAATGCGCCACCCCAATCCATATTAACAATAAACGATACAATTGCATATATCAAATGTGCCCAATATAACTCAATACAAATCATATAGCCACGAACATTGCTACTTAGGACTAATATTAATTTCTTTAAATTTCATTTGCACATAGTATAGCATAGCATAGCATAGTTCCCTTTCTTGGATTTTTTTCATTTTTCTCTTGTTGTTACTAACATGTGTCTTGTGCAGGTAATGAATCATGGCAACAATAGAAAATGTAATAACAATAAATACAAGTCATTCCTCCATGGAATTTAGAGCTTAGAGCAATAGAACCACCACATAAAATGCATTATCCATCTGCCCTTATGTCGCAAACAAAACCAATATATCATCGTCAATCATATAGAAACCTGTAAGCAGCATTGAAACAACAACATAAAATGTATAATAAGATTATCTCTGATCCTCCAGTCTATAAGGGGGTCCCACCTACTAGTATTATCTATCATTTAGCATAGTTTAAATAATAGGCTTAGCAATACTTTGTGGGTGAAATTCTCGTTGCAATTTTTATCGTCAACAACCGTGTCACTCTTGATACATCAATTATTAAGGTGTCGCATAGGTGAGATGTATGAGTGTTAGTCCATGCTAACCATGAACAACATCATAATTAATCATCCACTAATGATATACCATAGCACGAAAGAGCATCTCACAACTATCAATCAAGCTGGGATGTGAAACCATAAAATCCTAACCTGAAAGCTCCATCAACCAAATATATGAAACAATGAAGAGAGAACTAGGTAGGTACTGAGAAAATCCACGACATAAGACACTTCTCATCCAACACTATTAGTATCCAACCCTTAGGGTGTTAGAACCATCATGCATGAATCAAGATGTAACATTCTCTAGTTATAATGAACAAGTACACCAATGTAACACCATGATGATGTATAATGCTCCAAAATTATCAAAAAGTATACCAAGAGGGTGATCAACAAGGTAAGCAATCACCAAGTAGTAAGCACAATCACAATCCAACCAAGGAGAAAAGAGACTCCCTTGTTGAGTTTTCATAAGCTTAGGTTAAGCATGAAGTTCATTCCATTTTAACATTTCACTTTAACCATAAGCAATAATGTTGCAACAACCAAGATCACAAGAAGAAACACCATGCACAAGAACACAAGAAGTATCCTGGGAAACCCTTCTCAACAAGGGAAGAAAACCCAACCAAATCCTTTGCTATATTCTTCAAGAGAAATACCTCGATGCTTCAAACCCTATAACTTTAGCACCCAAGAGAGGTGCCCACCTTTTCCCAAGTAGATGTGTTTGCTGAAATTTCCAAACTCACAAGGAAGATATGACTCCACAATGGGGAATAGTGCCTTACTTATATTAGACTTGACCAATCAACAAAGCCATTTATTGGCTCAACAGGGCTGACCTCTCTAAGTCACTTTATTATTATTATTATTATTATTGTTAGCAATATTAATTATCTTTTAAATTTATTATTAATCACATTAGGGTGGGGCCGACATGTACGCTTTACATAACAATTAGGGTTACAGGCAAGTCTAACTCTTGAACAATATATAACAAAGGATCTGATACACCCACTAGGGGCACATCCATAGGGATGTCATAGCTCTGACTCACTGCATTAAACAGAAGAACCAGATCTACATATGTTCACATGTGCTCATCCACAGGCACGTCCACTCTACAGATCTCCATTCCCACTACCTCACACAGGAGAATCATCTTGAGTTTTCTCGTCAACCCTGCTGCTCAAAGGAGGCTAATCACATCATCTTCATTTCTATTCACATGACGATATGCCAACACTTTTGGGATTTCACACGTGTTATCGGGCTAATTGTTAAGTGCGGACACAAATCAATCTCCCTATCTTCACTACGAAACTATAACAAAACAAGACAATACACTACTCTTTCCTTAAATTTCAATTATCAAATGAGAAATGGATCTAGCACATACCTTTTAAATATCGAAGATCTGACTTCACCAATGCTATCTGAGCTCCATCACGAGGCTTATGGAGAAATATATGCAAAATAACACAAGCCAACGAAGACAATAATAACAGAGTCTATTTGATATGAAACTATGTATGTGATCAAGGAACCATACAATATGAACAAATAACATTCATATAAGAAAGAAAAGTATATATGTATTAAAGAATATGGAAGAAAGATACAACTAGATGCCTTGATGTTGTCAGTTTCGGTCCAATAGTTCCTTGCTTCCCACACACTTCTAATCCATGGATTTTGAGACTATAGATATGATAGCTACTCAACACCTATCTTGATAAAGCAAAGCTCAAAGCCAATATACAAGCTCCAAAGAACCCAAGCTACAAAACCCAAGCTCAATCCAACCTAACCTTCTCTATGAGAGTTCCTCTCCTTTTATAAGTTGAAGAGGATAAGGTAAGGAGGTTAGGATGATCCCACTAAATCATGAAAGCGAGTAATATCCAAACCATTCGGAGGCCATCTCACCATAGAAGCTTCTCCTTCTAGAAGCATCGAGAAGATGCTCGTTTTTCCCACGTACAGAAATCGTCACACCCTAGATATAGTGTAGCCTGTGACGACGTTGCAGTCTAGCTTTAGAGTAAGGTGTGGTGATCAGGCATTGTTGCACCCTGCGTATAGTGCAGCCTACGGTGATCTCCCTTAATAGGGTTTTTACAAAGGAAAATACAATTTCTTCTCTCAGGAAAAGTTCTTCTCCCTTCTTTCTTCAAGAATTTGGGCCACTGATCCTTCTAAAGGCAAAGGATAGGTTTACATCATTAACAGTCATAGGGATGACGAAAATAATGTGTAACAGAGAGCCCCCCAAAGTATGAAGTTAGAACATAGTGATATTTGAAATACTTTGTTGAGTGTGTGTAGGGAACAAGGAACATGTCGGTCGGAAACCTGCCAACAAACAAGGAATTACAGTACAATAATATATCATCACTGAACTAGGCATTCCCATACTCAGAATACAAATGAATCAAAGCATAAATGCTGACATGCAAAGATCCATGTCAAGTAAGATAGGTCATGGCCACCAAACATACACTCTGGATCCATGCCAATATGACTCAAATCTGAACATAGCCACCAAAAATACATTGTGGATCTATGTGTTAAAGACTCAAATTTGAACATAGCCACGAGACATACATAATGGATCTATGCAACAGTATAATCTTAATATACTCCGACACAACCTGAATCTGTCAGAAAATATTCAAGGTCTTCATCTCCACCACTCTATAGTACGAATCTAACCATGTGAATACATGTGTTGAAGTCGAACATGGTAGAAACCACTTGATTACCGGTCATTAATGAATATCGTTCAAGTGCGAGAGAAATCACCATTAATGTCAATGACTCCCAAGGTACTCTAGTACAATCCAACAAATGTGAATTAATGAGTTCAAGTTGAACACTCGACGGAATCTCCCGATCAAGGGTCAATGATGAAAACCCACTATCGAAAGCGAGGAAACTTGCCATTGAGGCATGAAAGTTCCAAGGTACCAATTAGTTTCTAAGCCTAATTCTTGGATAATGAGATGAATTCGACAAGAAAAGACTCATCACAGGAAGGCCTTAATGTATCCTCCATCAATGACATGAAATGGGTAACAACATTTGAAGTAGATCAGAGTAACAAATGATTGAGGACTGACTCAGGGATGGTCGACGCAATAGAATGCTTAAGGACTACAGAAATGACCGACACAATAGAAGGCTTTCTGGGTTGAACTTCTCTTTGAATATATTGATGACACGACAATTGTCTTGGAAACACCGACTCAACAACAGGTATCACATACCGAAGGGTAATCTTATAAAGGAGTATGATCAAGAAACAAGCGGATTTTCCAACCTAGACACAAAGCGAGTGAAAGGGTGTCATGTTCAAAAGCGAATCTTCCATAGAATACAGGTTTAGATACATTTCTTTCCCAATTTTCCTCCCACCATTTCTGGCGAGTACCTCTTTGTTTTTACACAAGCTTGAGGAGGATAACATATGCTTCAACTGTAAGCTCATCCTTTAGATGAGTCCTTCGGAGTATTCTTAACGAACTCTAGGAAGGAGTGTTTCGGTCCCATATGGGCCTTTCGATGTTTGTTTTACGAGTCCAAGGAAAGAAAACTCAAGGGATTTTCATGTTTAGAGAGTCTGAAAAACACTTAAAGAAAACTCCGCAAGGTCCTTTTTTGTAAATTAATCTAACGAGACCGAAAAAGTGATAATTTATCACTTGTCAAATGTTTTCTTCAAATACTTTTATGAGCGTGAAAAGAACAAGATCGCTCGGCAATATTTTCATGTTTGGAGAGTCTGAAAAGAGCTTAAAGGGAACTCCACAAGGTTCCATTTTCGTATAACCTTTACGAGTCCAAAAAAGTGATAAAAGTATACTCGGTTACATTCTCAGGTATCTACGAGCATGAGAAAGAACAAATACTAAGCTCAAGATTGTTTTCATTTTTACGCAAGCTTAAAACAAAACAAAACTATGCATGGGATAGATTTTATTTTTACACAAACTTAAAAACTAAACAAAACTATGCTTGGACCTGGTTTCATTTTTACACAAGCTTGAACCAGAGGAAACTATGCTTGAGGTAGGTGGTTTCATTTTAACACAAGCTGCTTGAACCATAGAAAACTATGCTTGAACTTCCTAACGCATTATCCAAGGATGGTTGGTACTTAGCCCCCAGCTTAAGAGGATAGCGACTTAACTTTAGCATGAAGTCCAGAGGCTGAAAGCATTGCCCCCCAAGCTTTGGTTCATCCAACAACACAAGAGGATGAAAAGAAGCTTCAAATACTATATGTAATGAAGTACTTGACTCAATTGAAGAGGGAGAAAAATTATTTCATTTTTTAACAAGCTTGACACGGGAACAGGAACTATGCTCGAGAATCCAAGTTCAATCCCTAGACCTTTGTTTCATTTTTTAACGAGCTTGACATAGAAACAATAACTATGCTCATAAGATCTATTTCATTTTTTAATGAGGTTACTACAGAGATGCGAAAACTATCCTCACAACTGGTTTTTTTTTTAACGAGCTTGAAATCAGAAAACTATGCTCAAAGCTAGTTTAATTTTTTAATGAGCTTGAAATCAGAAAACCATGCTCAAAGATGGTTTCATTTTTTAATGAGCTTGAAATCAGAAAACCATGCTCATAGCTGGTTTCATTTTTTAATGAGCTTGAAATCAAAAAACCATGCTCAAAGTTGTCTTCTTAATCATGGCTTCCAAGAAGACAAAGCTCTGGAAGGACACCATGTCAAGGGACAAAACTCAGTCATGGCTTCCAAGAGATCTTCACTCGATGGAAAAAACACACTCTGGAAGGAACCCATGTCGAGGGTCGCAATAGGGGTAAGGAGGGCAGGCTCCAATAGCCCTACCGAAGAGATCACCATGTCAACTACCAGATCCAAGTCATAAGAGAGTGAGCTTATAGTGAGAGGATCACCTGCATCGGCAGCTGAAGGCATGGAAGACAACACCACATAATTCACTTGTGGCAGGGGCGATACCGACTGCATATACAAACCATTTAGGGAAGTCATGGAGTTGATGGTCAATTCAGGGCCAACAAATGAAAGTTTATCAATAGTCACCATTCTTCCATTGTGCGGGAAATATATCACACGAAAAAGAGTGGACACAATAGCTTTAATGGCATAGACCTAATCTCGCCCAAGGAGTAAATCAAAATCCAAGGGGTCTTGGACTACCAGGACATCAACAAAGATAGTTTTCCCTCCCAAAGTTATGGGGAATTGAGGAAGGATCCCTAAAGGGTGACCGGTTCTTCTGTTAAAAGAAAACAGAGTCTAGGTAACCGGCACAAGCTAAGGATAACCCAAATCTTGCCAAGTAAGAGATGACAAAATACTAATGGACGAACCTTCATCTATCAGCATCTGAGGAACATCCCGACCAAAAACTTGTACTGTAATATTGAAAGGAATGTGAGAGGGAAGACGAGGTCCAGTTAGCACACCCTAATTAAAAAGGATGGCCTCATCATGTGGAGGAGGTTCCATAGGAGAAGGAGGAATGTCCCCCATTACGGTAGATTATGTATCAACAAGAAAAACTTGGGCAGCATCGGGTTTACTCTCTGTAGGATCCATTGATAATGACATCAAATCGACCACTTGGGTTTCATTCTCCAAGGGGAGAATGGGGTCCACAGGTGGAAACGGATTGACCGCTTGGGTTGCACTCTCTAATGGGAGAGTGGGATTGACCGAGGATGGGATCAAATCAACCACTTTTCCAACTGGTTCAACTAAGGACATGATCATATTGACTACATGATCAACCAGATTGACCGATGAAGGGGCCGGATTTATCACTCCATCAACGACAGGTCAGTCGAGAGTAAGCTTGTGATAAGCAGCTGGAAGTGAAGGTTGTGAAATAGTCATGTCTTCCAGTAATTTCGAGGCTTCGTCCATATGAGGGCAAAGGCGAGTTAGATGAATCCCTTTGCATAACATGCACAGGAACTTGACTCTACTTTTCTTCTTCCCAACGGTATCCTGACTAGTTGATGGGAGGTCATCAGCATGTTGTTCAGAGGATGACGACATGGGTTGGCGAGGGTGTGTAGACCATGCTTATATAACCTTGGATAGACCAGGGCAATCCTTCAGAAGATGGCTACCCTTATAAATCTTGCAAGGGTACTTGGGCTTACGAGTTGTTTGGGTGATCTTGGCATCATCAACACTCCCACCACGATTAACAGTAACTGGTTGCTTTCCAACATGGCCTGTAGTGGTTGGAAGTTTGGACCCTTGCTTATTTTTCTTCTTCTTATTCTTCCTTTTCTTCTTCTTCCTTTTCTTCTTCTTCTTATCCACCGAGTTACTAGCTGTAGAGCTTTCACTCGACGAAGAAGATGAAATGGAAGAAGACCTTGCAAGTGAAGAAGGTGAAGAAGGTGAAGGATCAACATGAGGTTGATTTTCTTAAGGGAAAGTGATTACAAAAGAAGCACTAGTTGCATTCGAGATTACCCGAGTGGAAAACAACCATACCAGTAATCCAATTGTGAGACATGGAAGGCTCAAAGTAGCGATGTGAGGAGGACCAATGTTTCTATAAGAAGGAAAAACAAAAGTTTCCCCTGGAAAAGGGGTTCCTTCATTGGTCATTCCAGGAACTGACGCCATTAAATAAAGATCCAACCTAGAGTCTACTAGGGAAAACAAACAACACACGCTGAAAATATAGTAAGCAAACAAGCAAACAAAACCTTCTTACAATGAACACACTAGTTGGTGATGAAATCTAACGTCATGAGAACAATATAAGAACGGTCTAAGATAGAGCGGGTGGAAAATTTACGTTGACAACCTGCTTAACGAACTTACACCCTGGTGCAAGCTCCCACACATAAACATGGGTATACCCTCCAAGGAGCCCGAGTGAGTTTGGCCAACGTCGATTCCAGGTACCGTGAAGACTTACCCCTTCACAGTCACCTCGTGTAAAGACCCTAAAGAGATTGGCCACTAAGGTTACCAATTACTACAGTGATGCTTGGGGAAATAATCGACAATCTGATCCACGTGCAAAGGCAAGGTATCTAGCCTGAAATCAACTCGAAAGGCTTCCACTCATCATTGTGGGTATACCTTCAAGCGACCCCCATAATATGCGCAATATCTACACCAAGACCAACAAAGCAAGGTGAGTAACTCTAGTAGTCTTAATGAGACCTCGTGATTGACCGTTGTGTTAGAAGGGCTTCCTAGGAAAATATGTAATAAGTGGATTTCACCGCTCCCTAACTAGAGATTCTATGTTTGTTTATAGCTTTGGAAAGTTATCTTTCACACCTATTCCGAAGCCCTACAACTAGTCTAATGTAGGTTTGCTACCAGAAAATATAAAAATGTCTAATCAATTTTTATAAGCGCTTTGCTTTAAGGCTGTTGTTACTCAAGAGGAAAATGGCATGGACTAAATGATGTTTTGACTGACTCTAAACAATGCAAAGAAATGATAATGCAAATATTTCACGTCGATGAAAACTATATTACGAGAAGGAGAAAATGTTTATCATTCTCAGATGCACAATGTCCCAAAATTTTAAACTCATCAATATCAAGAACTTCAAGAAATGAGCCAAAGAGACTATACACCAATACACGATTCTTGGCCCCCAAAAAAAATTCAAGACCAAAAAATGCCAAAAACCATGCAATTTCACTACTTCAAATGTAAGGATGCCCCCAATCTAATATGAAGCAAGAAATTAATTTTTTTTGTTTCAAAGATAGTTAAAAGCAATAGCAAATCACTTCAAAACAAAAACAACCCAAACAAAGTTTCTCTTTAAACATGAGTTACTCAGAAAAAAGAAAAAGAAGTTCTTTCACCAAACAATTCTAATGAAAAAACAATGCTTTGTAATTGAAAGACACTCAAAAAAAGAGATCAAATCTTTCAAAACAAAACAAGAAAAAACAAAGCAAAGATGGCTAAAAGCAACTCAAAGACTGTCAAGCTGACTGTAAACAGACTATAATCAAACCCAGAACTTCACCCCAGAACTATATCATAGATCTGAGCAAGGAAAACCACCAAAAACATTTTTTCACAGTCATCGTAGGCTGAGGAACTAACACAGTGCATCGATCCTAGATCGTCACAGGCTGGAGAAAAAATACAGTGCAACGACGTCGCACTGTGTCAAAAGGTGAGGGTGCGTCGATCCTAGATCGTCGCACTGTCTCTCAAAGTAGGGTGCAACGATCAAAGGAAAAATGAAAAAATAAAAAGAAAGAAAGTTTTTCTAGTGAAGTTCAACAGTCAGAGAGTCAAGTTGGATCTCCCAGTGACTCGGAAAACAGAACCCAGGCAATCAAAGCAAGAAAGCAAAAAAAATAGGAAAACAATTCGCTCCCAAGTGGAGTCACCAATTTTTTTATTGGGCTAATTGTTAAGTGCGGACACAAATCAATCCCCCTAGCTTCACTACGAAACTCGAAGAAAACAAGACAGTACACTACTCTTTCCTCAGATTTCAATTATCAAATGAGAAATGGATCTAGAACATACCTTTTAAATATTGAAGATCCGACTTTGCCAATGTAGTCGAAGCTCCGTCACGCAGCTTATGGATAAATATCTGCAAAAGAACACAAACCAACGAAGACAAGAATAATAGAGTCTATTTGATATGAAACTATGTATGTGATCAAGGAATCATAGAATATGAGCAAATAACATTCATATAGGAAAGAAAAGTATATCTATATTAAAGAATATAGAAGAAAGATACAACCAGATGCCTTGATGTTGTCAGGTTCCTTCCAACAGTTCCTTACTTCCCACACACTTCTAATCCATGGATTCTGAGATTTTAGATTTGATAGCTACTCACAACCTATCTTGACAAAGCAAATCTCAAAGCCAATATACAAGCTCCAAAGAATCCAAGCTACAAAACCCAATATCAATCCAACCTAACCTTCTCCATGAGAGATCCTCTCCTTTTATAAGCTGAAGAGGATAAGGTGAGGAGGTTAGTATGATCCCACTAAATCATGAAAGTGAGTAAGATCCAAATCGTTCAGAGGCCACCTCACCATAGAAGCTTCTCCTTCTAGAAGCATCGAGAAGATGCTTGTTTTTCCCACGTACAGAAATCGTCGCACCCTAGCTATAGTGCAACCTGCGACAGTGTCGCAGTCTAGCTTTAGAGCAGGGTGCAGCGATTAGGCATCGCCGCACCCTGCGTATAGTGCAGCCTGCGGTGATCTCCCTTAATAGGGTTTTTACAAAGGAAAATACAATTTCTTCTCTCAGAAAAAGTTCGTCTCCCTTCTTTCTTCAGAAATTTTGGCCACTGATCCTTCTAAAGACAAAGGATAGGTTTACATCATTAACGGTCATAGGGATGACGAAAATAAAGTGTAACAACACGTTCACCTTGTGCTCAGCCACAGGCACGTCCAACTCATCAGATCGCTTTTCCTATTGGATAATCATCCAAAGTTCTTCTCATTCTCTTCATGGAGGAGGTCATATCTATGTTCCTAGCTCTGCCTTAGGCAGGAACCACAAACCCTTCTTAGGGTATTTCTCTGAGGTTTGTAAGTTGAGATAAAGGCTTCACATAGCTACAATGATCCACACCTCATAGGTTTGTAAGCTGGAGAATGTCTCACATAGTTGCATTCATCAACACTCCCTCTCATCTAGGGAGTCATTCTTTATTATGTCAAGTCTCACACAAATGTATTTTTATTTTTGTCTTAGCTAGAGTTATCATTACTCCCTCTTAAATAGGGATCCATTCTTCACGAGGTTAATTTGGTGAAGATATCTATAATCTGCTCATGTGTAGGAAGGTATTGCATTTGTACGATTTTCCTCTGCATCATATCTTTGGAATAAAGATATTTCATCATATTCCGGTCCACTAGATTCTCACGGCTCATAGGATTCATCTCATGGTGAAGTAAATCTGTCAGAAGCTTTGTGAAGCCACGTTGCTTCATACACTTGAAGCTTATATACTCTTCCTCTATAGTACTCAAGGCCACAGAGTTTTGTTTCATGTTGTATCAGGAACCATGGTAGCATATCAACTGTGCTTCGTGTATATCTCAATATATGTTTGTTTTTCTAATGAGTCTGTCTTAGTTGACTCATGAAATATCTAGGCACATTCCCTGCATGGTATGAATCAAGTCTAGTGTTAACCAAATACATCAGTGATCCAATCGGTTGTGGATCAGTATTGTCTGAATCATCATCAATCTTCTTCTTTAAATCCATCACGGTGGATTTTGCATTCTGTCATACTAAACTTCTTCAATATTTTCACTGAATATTTTCCTTGACTCGGGAAAATTTCATCTGTCATCTGTCATACTTCTTGTCCCAAGAAGTAGTGCATAATACTCAATGTTTTCTGAATAATTCATCATGATCAGGATCTCGTCACCAACACTATAATGATATAGGTTTGGATCAGTAATACTCTTACTGAAATCCAATCTCAACAAGAATCAATCTATCTAATACAGTTTCCAACTCATGGATGGTAATACGGATGGAAGTGTATCGGGTTCACTTGGTCAAGTGTCTCATCATAGACAACTCCCTCTGTTTATGAAAAAACATATGGCTATAGATCTTGTTTTGTATTTCTTGACACTTTCATTAGCTACATACTGGATCTTATAGATCCACTTGTGAGTTACCATAGACTTCCCTTTTGGTCTCTGAATGATATCTTCTTGGAGAAACTGGAATAATGTATGTCTCTCTCTAAACTATTGATTCTTTGGGTCTTTGAAAGACTATCTCTTTTTCAACGTCTCTGCTTGTCTTCAATCTGTCTCTAACTAAGGATGTCGATCTGGAATGTTTTATGAAGATTCAATGTATCCTTTCTTTCTAAAGGATCTAGCTTGGACTTCTTTTCTTTGGGTATATGAAGATACACTGGACACCCAAATAATTTTAAGTGCTCAATCTTTAGACTTCATTCTGGTGAAGACTTTTGTTCTGGACATAAATTGTGTCATGCATGCTTTTGTCCATGGAATCTTTGTAGGATTCTGATCATGCATCATTGGTTGTCTCAATGATGGTTCTATTCTTCCTTTTTTTTTCAAATAGATTTGACTTTATTTGAGTGAAGTGACTCCCTCTGAAGGATAAGTGTCTTCTTTTTTTCTTTGTAAGATGAACAAGTTCAATATGATTTGGACTCCCGTACCAAGGATAATGGTCCAAGTCTTTCAGATTTCTTATACTAGGAACAACATCCTTCATTTAAAAAAAAACCAATCAACTATAAAATTAGGGATCAAAAGATTTACCTATTTTGTTGTCATGCCTTTTAGAGGAAATATTTCTCCTCTCTCTTCTCTTCACTCTTTCGAGGTGGATTTGGGTCAATGTCAGCGATGGAACCATATTGTCTTCCCTTCTTCTTGGTTGGAAAGTTTCTTGCAACGTGTCCATACTTGTCACATCTAAAGCAATGAATTTTTGAAACATCTCTTCTTTGATTGTCTGGATTGGATGAAGACTTTTCATCTTTGAATGTATGCCTGAAATTTCTTTTGAATTTTCCTCCCTTCTTTGTATGAAGTGCAAGAGCATGATTTTCTTCTGAGGAATCTGCCACTCCTCTATTTCTAACTCTAATTTCTTCTTGAGTGTATTCTGTCCATGGACGCTCAAAGGTTGGTAGAGCTTCTCTTCCATTGATGCTTTGAATAAAGGGCTCTCATGATTTTGGAAGATTCTGGAGAGTGGTTAAGACAAGTTCTCTATTAGACATGATTTCCCCAATGGTCTCTAATTGTTCTTTGATATCTGATAAATTCATAAAGAAGAGTGCAACTGTGTCTCCCTTCGTCATCTTGGTACTTTTAAGTTGGCTCTTTAAGGTAAGATATCTAAGAGTGTTGTCACTTTCAAACAATCCTTTTAAAGTCTTACACATATCATAGGTTGTCTTCAGATTGGCAATACGGGGCAAGAGGTGATCTCTTACTGAGTAGATGATTATTTTTCTTCCTTTGACATCTTATTATTTTCTTATTTTCTTCTCTACATCTGTAGTTGTGTATAGTAGAGTTTTAGTTGTTACATCCAAGAGGTCATCTTTTTCAAGAGTGACTAGAAGCTTTGATTTCCAGAGACTAAAGTTGCTTGCTCCATCATGCCTATATTCTACTAAGGTTATGTTCTTCATTTGATTTATTTCTTCAATTCCTTGCTGACTGGATTTTGAAAACCTAATGATTAGGTTAGATTTTTAGTCTTGGATTATATTGGACTTATGACTGCCAACAATTAACAGGATAACATTTCTTCAAAAATCCAGAATTGATATTCTGTAGGAAATTTCGGCACCCTAGAAACCCTAGAGCCAAAAATCAAAATTTCTCGGAATTTCATTTTGAGAGCTTCTGGAGATGCATCGGAAGAGGCCATACTCTTCTATGCCAAAAGTATCCCCAACGTCCAATTATTAAGAGTTGAAACTTCACTGAGAAGGAGGTCGTACAAATTTTCTGTAAACCCTACAAGAGTTGCACGGTTATGCAGAAGAGGAGAGATGGATGATAAAGGTTTGTAGCTTGCACAATGAGTTCTCCAAGACGTATGCTCTGATACCATGTTGATTTTTCATAATCTTAGTTTAAGCATGAAGTTCATTCCATTTTAGCATTTCACTTTAACCATAAGCAATAATGTTGCAGAAACCAAGATCACAAGAAGAAACACCATGCACAAGAACACAAGAAGTATCCTGGGAAACTCTTCTCAACAAGGGAAGAAAACCCAACCAAATCCTTTGCTATATTCTTCAAGATAAATACCTACACCAAGATAAACTCTAGCACACAAGAGGTTGCTTCATACCCTAGAACTTTAGTGCCGAAGAGAGGTGTGCACCTTTTCCCAAGTAGATGTGTTTGCTGAAATTTCCAAACTCACAAGGAAGATATGATTCCACAATAGGGAATCATGCCATACTTGTATTAGACTTGACCAATCAACGGGGCCGACCTCTCTAAGTCACTTTATTATTATTATTATTATTATTATTATTATTATTATTATTATTATTAACAATATTAATTTTCTTTTACATTTATTATTAATCACATTAAGGTGGGGTCGACATGTACCCTTTACATAATAATTAAGGTTACAGGCAGGTATAACTCTTGAATAATATATAGCAAAGGATCTTATACACCCACTAGGGGCATATCCATAGGGATGGCATAGCTCTACTTCACTGCATTACACAGAAGAACTAGATCTACATATGTTCACATGTGCTCGTCCACAGGCACGTCCACTCTATAGAACTCCATTCCCATTGCCTCACATAGAAGAATCATCTAGATTTTTCTCATCAACTCTGTTGCTCAGAGGAGGCTAATCACATTATCTTCATTTATGTTCATATGATGATGTGCCCAACACTTTTTGGATTTCATGCATTCACCTTGTGCTCAGCCACAGGCACATCTAACTCATCAGATCGCTTTTCCTACTAAATAATCATCTGGAGTTCTTCTCACTCTCGTCATGGAGGAGGTCATCTCTACATTCCTATCTCTACCTCAGAAAGAAACCACGAACCCTTCTTAGGGGATTTCTCTCATGTTTGTAAGTTGAGAGAAAGGCTTCCCATAGCTGCAATGATCCACACCTCACAGGTTTGTAAGATGGAGAATGTCTCACATAGATGCATTCATCAACATCCCTCAACCAAAGATCTCCATAAACTGATATGTTGCCATGAAGAGAGGTGGATCCATAAATATGAATCTCCCCAATCCTGTCCAACAACTCAAAGGAATAAGAAGAAAATCTCCATCAATGTGATGAAAAACACAAGGATGAACCTCATATAGTATAAGGTGTAAGATCTGACAAATATTCCAATGCCTTTGAGAACTTCTACTAGAGTGAGTTGTTTTTAAATAAATCCTTTCATGAATTCACCAAAGACACGGTCCTTTCAAAAGGCATTATCATCAGTGTTATCCCAAATTTATAGGGATAACTAAGGAGATGATGTCTCGAGGTCCTCATGTTGCAGACATGGAGTACCAAGAGGAAAACCAACATGCAGAGCCTTTCATTCATCACAGATCACCATTTGACGATGGCAACAACGTCCTCCACACTTGGCCTAGATCACAGAGGACAACAGGTCTTGTTGCATGATGTAACAAGTCTGGTATTGTGGTAAGTTTCATTCTAATAATTCAAGCATTTGAACATGTTTCAAAGAGTCCTTTCTTGATTTTGAAAATGTTTTCTTAGAAGTTATGCCTTTTGCCTTATTTCTCCTTGGTGAGTGTCATGGTTTCCTAGTAAGTGGCCACCCTTAGGGCAATAGTTGCTACCTGGGGGTGTCATTGAAGGGTCATCGTACCATTCCCACTCATACTTTCCACTTTCCATCACTTCTTCCCCTCCACATCGAAACCTTTAAGGTTTTCGAGCTTATTGACCCAAGAAGGGCATGCATATCATTTCATGGGAAGAAGGGGCCACTAGGCTCGGAAGTGATTTAGCAAAATACATCATGCAATAAAATCTTGCACTGGGATCCCAAGAGCAATGAAATGCCTCTCATAAGAAACAGAAGGGACCCATAATAATAACTAATTAAATAATGATCACCTTCCAAGGTAGAGCATTTGTGGGCTATGCATTTCCTTTTTTGTGCCCCTTATTGATTTCAACCTAGAAGGTCTTCAAAAAAACATGCTAACCAAGGTAGAGTGTTTGTGGGCAATGCATTTCCTTTTTAGTGCCCCCTATTGTCTTCAAATTGGTGACACGTGCAAAGAAAATGGCTAAAATAATAAAGGGCTTGGAAAAAATATGCTTCAAAAACAAAAAGAGGAAAATGATGTGGCTAGCCCTCAACAAAGGCACCCATAAATGAGACAATATGACCCCTTGTATGTCATGACACCCCTTACCTATAATTCTATCCCCATCCACTTCACATTCACTACATGAACCGAAGAGGTTTCTCCTTGCAAACATCCCATACTTGAGGATTGGTTCACCCAATAGGGCATTATCATAGCCCTCCCATATCTAAATTTGGAAAATTGCATAAGGCCTTTGAGCATTGGTTTATTTTGATAAGGGGTATTTGATGCACATGTTTGGGTGGTTATTTTATTAGATATGGCTTGATTGGAATTATATTGTGCCTTGTGGACCCTTGAAGGGTGTACTTGTTTGTCTTTCCAGGTCCTTGACAGGTGAAAGCTTGATCGTGGAGGCACAAGGTCACTTGGACCTTCACTTGGGGCAGGAAGACCATAGGTTGGATGATGCGCCCCCTCTCCTTTGGACAACTTGTATGAGGGACATTGCATTTTGAGGCACTTTATTACCTAATCCCCTTGGAGGTGACTTACTATCCCTCTTAGCCCCAACGTTTTCCTTTGGAGGCCTTATCTCTCTTTTCTGGGGCATGACATCACACTTGGAGGGATAGGATTTGATGGTGATGGATGATTTGTGGATGACTTGATATGATTAGATGTAGGGAGACCCTTGCACCATGAAGATTTGGCGTCTAAAGGCCTAATGTCTCCCTCAAATAACTCAACGATTTGCTCATTATGCCAAAATTTCACCCGTAGAGGGCATGACGTCATCTTTCAGGGCTTGCTTATTTTGTAAATTCAAATTATAATCTATAAAGGGGAAAATTAGGAGGTCAAACTCCCTAATTTGTGTTTTACCATAAGATAAGTGGACAATTTGGTTTTCTAGGGCCTTGCATAAATAAAGGTCATGACATTTTCATTTTAGACATCGCACACTTGAGAATTACATATGTTTGTGGCTGAAATTTTCACCCCTCTTGGGCACTTTGCATCTCTCTCTCTCTCTCTTTCTCTTATGGATCTAGTTACTTGTCTTTTGGAGGAAAGCGGTGTGCTATCTCTCTTGGATGCTTATATTTCTCTTGTGGTAGAATATAATTGCTAGAAAAGGGCTTATCTTGCTATCTCTTGGAATTGGTAAGGAAATTTATGCATATTGTTGTTGTTTCTTATTATGGTTATACTTGTCTAAACCCTTGGAGGAGTATAAAGGCACACATCCTCCATTAAGACTATCACATTTGTCTTTGGAAAATCTACTTAACAAGGTTGCTAAGAGGAGTAAAAAGGATCACAACCCTGGGGAGGTAACACAGATATCCCTTGCAACAAGAGACCCCATAACCCAATTGACAAGGCACTAGTCTAATTTGCATTGGATAAATAAAATCATTTGCATTCAAATAAGTGAAAAATAGAGATTTTGCAATTGTTCAAGTTGGAATCAATATGCTCAAGGATTCTTTGTGCCATAAGGGAATCTATATTAGCCAAGTAATTATTCTTGTTGTTACAAACTAATGCTACAACCATTGGGGTTGCATAATTCTCTCTTTTTTATTCATTTCTCACTTATCTACCTGATCTAGATTATTTTCGGCACGAAATGAGAGCGGAGATATAATAAAGAAATGCACAGAGATATCGTGGATATCCAATAATAAAACAAAAATGTATCAGAAATGTAACCATAAACACAGAGATATAGTAATACATGATTTCTATTAATGAAATAAATGTACATACACTGTAAAAATACAGAGTGAAAGACTCACTAGAATGGTGGCGACTTATCTCTGAGAAGAGATGTGACGGTTGCGCTCATTCGTGAGAAGATTATTACAATGAGGCTCTGAAGGCCTTTTTACATTAAACAGGAATGCCAAAAACTCTAGACATCCAAAAACCTAACCCTAGGAGATGAAGCACCAAAAGTCATGTGGGCCTTGTTTGGGTAAGTTAGTACATCAAGTTCCCAGGGTCGCAACTTTTGCATATGATATCCATTTTAGGCGCATGATAGCCCATTGGAAAGGCATCTTTGAGGAGATTCATTTTGGGGGAAATATCGAAGGAACTTTCATATTTCTCCCTATTTTCCCAGAAACGTCGTTTAGGGCCTCAAAATGGCCCCGAAAGTTAAAAACTGCTAAAAAAATAGTAAATTACCAAAATTGCCAGGAAACTGTTTTGAGCCAGTTGGAAAAGGTGGGTGGCCACCGATATCCACCTGGATCACTACCGCTGAAATTTACTCATGAACCTAGATTACCGTTTTACTAGTCATTAGCTATTATTTGCTCAGTTTACTTGTTAATTTTTGTGGTTAGATTTTTTTGTTGTAGCAATTGTTTGCTACAACCACTTGGATGTTATAATACATTGTTGATAACACCTAAACAACAACCCTGAACACCATCTAAATTCTTGCTATTTCCAATGGAACTTTGACTAGTTCTTGCTAGCTTAGTTTCCATCATCTTACACATGATTTTAGTGGTTCAATTTGCAGCTATTGGTAATTGTTTCTTGCGGATTTATAGACTTATATATTGATGCAATTTGGAATAATAAGTTTTCTTGTTGAACCCCCATTAGTTGAAGGATTTTTTGATCATCAATTGTCTTTTGCAAGTACACAACTATTGGCAATCATTTCCCCTTCCACAAGTCTCCTCCTCAAGCTTGTATTCACTAGCTTGTATGGCGACTCCATTTGACGGAAGTTACCTTTCCATTATTGATGAGCCTTCCATAAAGCTCATATGGTGACTCCTCCATCCCTTCCCCCTGGAAGATTCAAGCCTTCTAAGGTTTACCAAAGAAGACCTCCTCATAACTCTCCCATTTTCAAAACCTTATCCCAAGGTTTCCTTCCCCTCAAAAAAATGGTCCACACTTGGACTAGTAACCTTTTCAAACCATTGAACTTGGATTCTATAGTTGGATATCCTAATACCATGCCCAAGGAAATTCATAAATGGTTGCTAAAAAATTTCGAAAAAATGTGATTACACTAGAAGACCACCTATATTTAGTAGGTCTGTAGCTATTGAATGCGGGAATAGAACATGAAGATGTTGCGACGAGGCTTGTAGACATGTCTCTCACTGAAGATCCCCAGAGGTGGTTCATAGGACTATCCGATGATCATTTGGCATCTTATGACTATTTTTCCAAGTTGCTCAAAAGTTGGTGGTCAACTAAGAAAGAGAGTGAAATGTTGTTAGTATGGTTTAATCAAATCAAGAAAAAAGATAATGAAATAGTGAAGGAGTTTGATACCATATTTGGAAAATTGTATGAACAAATCCTACCTAACCTACAACCACTAGCAACAGTCGTTCGTTTCCTCTACATGAATTCTTTTGAAGGAAAAATTGCTTTCCTCCTCAAGGATAAAGCACTAGATGCTTTGGCAAAGGCCAAAGAGTATAATACTCAGATCGAGGAAAATATTATTAGTTCAAGGATTGAGCCCTTTCAGTTTCCTCGTGCCCAAGTGGAAGCAAAAATGAATATTGCAACAAACAATGCACCAAATCCAATCACTCTCCTAGTTCATAAGTTTGATTAAATGAATGCTCAGTTTGTCCAAAGTCAAAACTAGATTATGAACATGTTGACAACTTTGGAAAGAAACCGTCCTACTCCAAGACCTCAGGCTTCTAGACAATCAAACCCGAGTTGGAAACCAAGGCCTCAACAGGAGGTAAAGGTTTTCGATACTCTAAATCCGGTTGGATGGTCAGTACAAAAGGAATTTAGTGGTGATTACCTTTTAATGAAGCACACTCAGAAGAAGAATGTCTAAGACGAGCAGATGAAGAGGGTATAGGTTTTCTAAATCAGATGAACTTCACTGATACAATCTTTTCTTGTCAAGAAAATGAGTACGTGGATATTACACCAGAATCATTAGAAGAGGTCAGAAAAAGAGGTGTTAGGAAGGGATGGCTAGGAGAACTAAATCAACTAGATGAGAATACTAAAAACAAGTTAAGGAAGAAATAAATTTTGACTTATGCATTAAAGAATAGAGTTTCAGTTCCTCCTCCATCAGCTCCAGTGCTTCCATTGCAAGACAAAGAGGATCCACCTCATCCTGTAAAACAAGTGCCTATGTCTCCTCCATCGTCGATGCACAACCTGCTCCCAAATCTTGTACCATCCAATGAAGAAATTTAGTTGAATATAGACATACCAACCATGATGGGGAAGATGAATATGTCAGTACATATAGTTGAGATGTGCATGATCCTATCTGTGACAAGAGAAGTTATGAAGGAATTAAAGGTTCCTAACGAGTGAGAATATCCTCCCATGATTCTAAACACCGTGTATCATGGGAAACAAAGAGATGAAAACCCCCCTTTATGTCTTTCACTTGGGGTCAAAGATCTCTGATTGAATAAATGTATGTTGGATTTTGGGGCTTCAATAAATGTAATGTCTTTGAAGTTCATGGAACAACGTGGTTTGAAGACAACCCGCCCATATGGAAATGTGTGCGGCATTGATTCAAAGAAGTTGAAAGTGTATGGTATGCTATCGCACAAGTTGTAGGTTGGGAAAAGCCCGACCCAACCACCAATTCACTACAACTAAGAGAGGCAGGTGTTCTCGTCACTTTAGAGCTTAGGTAGTCACCTCAAGGGGGGAATCCCAGTGACCCTAGGGGATTGAGATGGAAAATGATAAGTGTTGTAACCTAGTTCTGCACCCCTGCCCCTCCTCTCTTATTTCCCTATGCCTTAATCAATTTTTTCCCCTTCTGGTTGGTTAAGTTGGTTTTCCATTACTGAGTGACTTGGTTCTCATTCGTTTCATTCTTGATTGAGTATTCGTGAGTTTTTGTTTATATTGTTTATTGAAGGATAATTACATGTCGTGTTTGGTTCAGAATGATTGTCATCATGTTTGCCATCGATTGAGCTCACAATAGGTCGACTGAGCCTTTTTGTTTGCACAGGAAACGCCTGTGGACAAAACGCAACAATTCAGAGCGGTCATTTTCGAGCCTAGATTGTCAAAATGAATAGGGTAATTTTCAACGGTAAAGATCCAATAGGACGATCAAATCAATGACTCTCATCCATTCAGGGGTTCAGAATCGCGCGGGTTTTAACAAAAAGCTATTAGGAAAGTTACTCCATGACTTTGACATTCGGGAGTATGAACTTGTCATTGTTTCGATCATTGAAGTGTCGGAGTGAACCCCCACTGTCGCGTCACTTTGCAAGTTCGTTCTTCGAGGGATTCCAATCCAGAGAAAGCACAGTTCCCCGAACTCGGAACCCTAAAGTCCCAAAATATTTAGATGATAAAAATGACTTAATTCAGGTTTAATTAGTGATAAGCACATGCTAATCACTTCGTGAGTTTGGCACTCCGGGAGTTATATACACTTTTCACTCAAAAGCTCTCGAACCCCAAAGCATCGAAGACACATGGTGCTCATCTGTTGAGACACGTGGCACTCATTCCATGTCATTTGGTTGCATCATTCGCCCATTTCCACGTGACATGGGTCACCCTTCTTTCCATGACACGTCAACGATATGACATCTGGTCGCTACGTCAGATTCGGGAGATCATCCTTCAAGGGATTTCCAAGCACAACATCCACAAGCTCCTGAACTCCGAAGTGTCGAAGTAACGAGAGACTGCCACGTCACTCTGGGCCCGTACTACTCTGGAAGAACTTCATGCTTCACAATCCAAAACTCTTGAAGCCCGAAGTGTCGAAGCACATGGCACTCATCCGTGGATACACTTGGCTTCCATATGGCCCTGACACTTGGCACTCATTTCTAGTCATTTAGATCTCATCATCCGCTCATTTTTTAGTGACACATGTCACTCACTTTATGTGACACATCAACAGTTGTGACATCATATGACATTAGGCCACCACATCGCTTCGCAAGTTCGTTCTTCGGAAGATTCCAATCCATAGAAAGCATAGAGCCCCGTGTTGGATTACTGAGAGGGGGGGTGAATCAGTAATAGAGCAATTTAATCCTTTTTAACCATATAATCCAAGTGTTATATCAATGCAGCATTATCATCCAATAACTGCAGAGTAAATAAGCAATGAAAAAATAAACAATCATACACATACACAATACACTAGTGTTTTACGTGGAAACCTAAAGCGGAAGAAAACCACATAATATGTTTTCTTATGTGTATTGAAGAATTACATTCATTGGAAGTACCAGCTTCCTTTGTTTTCTAACTGCAACTGGAAGGAGGCTCCAACCCCCTTGTTTCTCAGACTACAACCTGAGGGAAGCTCCAACTCCCCTATTCTCTGGCTACAACCAAAAGGAGGCTACAACCCCCTATGTTCTCCGGCTACAACCAGAAGGTGGCTACAACCACTTGTCCTAGCCCCGTCCAACCGCCCTAAAGTAGAAGTAGAATGATGGAATCATTTTCACACTATCACTGTTATATATATCATTGTAAACCTGTACCAATAAACATGAACCATGCATCAACCTGTACCTCAACCTGTAATAAACATGTACCATAAACAAGTGCATCAACCATGCACCAACCTGTACCACAAACAAGTGCATCCAACCATGTATGAAGTATGTACCAATCATGTGTCAACTACTCATCAACTATAACTCATCAATATGTACCAACATCATCAACTATACACCTCATGTATCTGCCAACTCATCAACTACTTGTCTCAACCATGTACACAACATGTACCTTAACCAAAAGCCCTCATCAATTTCATCATCCAAATATGATTTGTAACTCTATAATAGACCTAGTGTATATGATCACATACCTGCAACCCTTCCTTAACTTTCACAACAAGAGACTAGTATTTTCATCAAACTTTTATTTAGTCTCACATGACTAGTTTGGGATTAGTCAACAACCCTAACTTGAAATAGTCATAACTATGTACCTATAATGAATAAAGATCTGAAAATAATACACAATGTTCTTTAGTTTGTTTTTGCAATTCCTCCATGTGTCACTACTTGGAACCTCTCAAAAAATGAGTTATAGCAAAAATGGCATACCTTGTTGAATTCTGGCTTATTCTGTAGAGAGACCTTGTAGAGAGTGCCCCACACAATTTGTTGAATGGATTTGAAAATGTTACACAGAATAATACAGACTGTACTCTAACCAACACATTTGGTCTTACTGAATTTGGATCTGTTATGAAGAAGTTATGACGTTTTTACCCGAAACACTTGTTTTAGACTAGTTTCAGGACTAACCACAAAACCTATTTTCCACAGAGTGTAACTCCAAAAATACAATGACCCACAAGCTGAATTTTTTACCACGGATACTTGGATATGTTTCCTCAATGGCCTATCAATTTCAGGTTTTAATCATTCTAGAAAAAAAAAATATTGTGAAAAGGGTGAGATGACCTGTAAATAACATACCTTAGAAAGCATCATCAAAAGAATTTATCCTCCCTTGAATTCTTGCCTTATTTTCTTCACCTTCCCTCTAAAAATTGGCTTAGATATCCTTTGGTTCCTTAATCACTTATAGATATTCAATATGCTCAAGTGTGATGTAAAATGAGAGAGCCTTGCCTCTTATTTATAATCTTCAAATATCTTCCTTATAAGCATATTCTAGGTCACTTAACCCATTTCTAGGTCACTTAATCCATTTATAGGTCACTTAACCTAGTTTCCTCATTTTTAGGGTTAACAGCTTTCTATAATTAGAAATTTATCCATTACTTTATAATTTAAAACATTCCTCGACTTTGTCACCTCACTTTATCATTTAAATAATCTTCTTTGATTTTGTCACTTCACTTTATTATTTAAATAATCCTTCTTGATTTTGTCACTTTACTTTATCATTTAAATAATAATTTCTTCTTTTCAATTTCTTTGACTTCTTTGACCTTTTGGGGATTCAAGCCAACATATGAGGGTCCTCCAACTTTGTAAGTCCATAACTCTCAAACCGTGAGGAGTTATGTGACGTTCCACATACCACCAAAACTGACATGACATGTACTATCCATATAGAATAGTATTACCTTCAAATACATTAAAACTCATACCATTATACATGAAACAACCTTGGGTTCATTACCCAAACCTTTGTGCTACCAGAATTCGCTACCGGACTTTTTTCAAGGGTTGACATCAATGAAAACCAACCTTAATCAACAATCTCCCCCTTTGACATTGATGGAAATACTACGATGCAATACTGAAGTCATATCACTCATGCTCCCCCTGGAAACATGTCTCTGTCCTTTGCATCTCTGTGACCATTTCTCCCCCTGGAACCATGCCTCTGTCCTTTGCATCTGATGAATCTCTCCCCCTTTGTCATCAATGACAAAGTTATATTTCCATTCGGGGATGCTCCCCATGACTGAACTATCCTCTTTATGGTGTTTCCTCGTGCACATCTAAGATATATAAGATAAGCATTCAAAAGCAATGATTTTGGAATAGAAATAACTATGAGTCTCTGGCGAAGATACTCAAAAGATTCTCGTGGAAGTGGTTTTGTAAAGATGTCTGCCACTTGTTATTTTCTGCCCACATACTCAACTCTGATGTTATTTTCTGCAACCTGTTCCCATAGAAAGTGATACTTGATTGGAATGTGCTTCGTCTTAGAGTGCATCATCGGGTTCTTTGAGATACTGATGGTGCTTGTATTATCACAATAGATTGGAATGGGGTCATCATACTCAACCTGTATATCTGTCAAAGTTTGTTTCATCCAAAGAACCTGTGTACAACATGTTGTTGCTACAATATACTCTGCCTCAGTTGTAGATAGAGATATTGATGATTGTTTCTTGCTTAGCCATGATACTAAACACTCACCCAAGTAGAACGTTGTTCCACTGGTGCTTCATCGGTCATCAATACAACCTACCCAATCTACATTTGTGTAGGCAATAAGAGATGCATCGTTTCCTTTTGGATACCATAATCCAAACTCTTTTGTTCCTTTGAGATATCTTAAAATTCTCTTCACTGCCAATACATGTGATTCCTTTGGTGCAACTTTAAATCGTTCCACCTATCCAACTACCTGCATTACATCTGGTCTAGATGTTGTCACATATACTATGTTTTCAATCATTGACCTGTATTTCCTCTGATCTGTAGACTTTAAATCATCATATTTTCTGAACTTGCAACTGGTTTGCATGGGAGTGATAACTAGTTTATAATCTTCCATTCCGAACCTCTTTAACATTTCTCTGATATACTTGGTTTGAGAAATAAAATTTCCTTGGTTGCTTTGACATATCTAAAGTCCCAAAAGGTTATTGTGTGCACTTCCTTTTCTGGACCCTGCCTGCTATAGATATTTATCCAGTCTAGAGTACCATGCTCTAGGAGCCTGTTTTAGACCATACAAGACCTTCTTTAATTTGCACACATAGTCTGCATTCTCCAACAACTAAAATCCTTCTGGTTGTTCAATGTAGACTTCTTCTTCAAGTTCCCCATTCAGAAAAATTGATTTTACATCCATCTGATACACTTTAATATTTTTGGAGCATGCATAAGCTAAAAGCAATCGGATTGATTCCATTCTGACAATTGGAGAAAATGTCTCTTCAGAGTCGATTCCTTCAACCCGTGCATATCCTTTACATACCAATCTAGCTTTGTTCCTTGTAACATGTCCGTCTTCGTTCAATTTACTCCTGTATACCCACTTTGTGCCAATCACATTCTTATCCTTTGGTCTTGGAACCAATTCCCAAGTGTCATTTTTCTCTATTTGATCCAATTCTTCATCCATGGCCTTGTTCCAAAATTCATCCTTGCTGGCCTCTTCAAAACAGGTTGGCTCAATCGTAGATGTGAGTGGTAGGTGTGTTTGTTATGGTGAATGGATTCTTCTTCTAGTCTCAACTCTTGCGTCTTTGTTTCCGATAATCTGATCTAAAGGATGATTCTTTTGTACTCATTTGCTAGGTGTCTTTGGAGGAACTTGTTCAACTTGCTCTTCTACTTCTGTCGGATTATCTTCATCTTCCTCTTCTACTTCATTTTCATCTTCTGCTTCTTCTTCGAAAATTTGTTCCATTGATTCATTTTATTATTCCTTTGATTATGGTGTGCTTGTTTCATCAATTGTTACGTTGATGCTTTCTACAACTTTGTTCAATCTCATATTGTAACACTTGTATGATTTCCTTGTACTTGAGTAACCAACAAGTACTCCTTTGTCCACACGAGAGTCAAACTTTCCCATTTTTTCATCTTCTCTTTTGATGTAGCATTTGCTTCCAAAAACTTTGAAGTGCTTCACATTAGCTGGTATTCCTTTCCATGGCTCGTAGGGAGTTTTGTCAGTGTTGTTTATGAGCATTACTATGTTTTGAATGTGAACTATTGTATGCACTTCCTGTGTCCAAAATATATCTGTCAAATTGGAATCCATTAGCATTGTTTGAGCCATTTCCTGTATTGTCATGTTCTTTCTTTCAACAAATCCATTATGTTGAGGTGTCCTAGCAACATAGAATTGCCTTTTTATTCCATGATTGTTGCAGTAGTCCATAAATTCATTTGAAGTGAACTCTCCTCCATTATCAAATCTCAATCATTTGATTTTTGAATCCATTTCACTTTCAACCATTTCCTTGTAGATATTGAAGTTTTCAAAAGCTTCTGACTTATTCTTGAGAAAGAAAACTACAGTCATTCTTGTATAATCATCAACTAATAACATAAAGTATTTCTCACCTTTTAAAACCTTTGTTGTAGTTGGTCCAACTAGATCAGTATGCACAATTTCCAGTGGTCTTGTCGTTGAATATTCATTTTATTTGAACATGGTCTTTGTTTGCTTTCCTTGTTGACAATGCTTGCATAAAGTGTTGGTTGGTTTCATGATCTGGGGCATTTCTCTGACTGCTTCTCTTCTGCTGACTTTGACAAGGTTATCAAAAGTATGTGACCCATTCCTTTGTGTCATAGCCAACTTTCATCTTTCTTTCCTAGACAACACTTTTCATTTTCAATTTCACTTAATACATATATGTTTCTTGAAGTTCTCGCAGCTATAGCAATCAATTTTCTTGAACGTTCTTTTCTTATCTCGCACTTTTGTGAATCGAACATAACCTTATGACCTTCGTCACACATTTTACTCACACTTAGAAGATTATGTTTCATATCTTCTACTAGTAGAACATTTTTTGCCTTGGTATTCTTGTTCCCAATTCTAATTGTGCATTTTCCAATTATTTTAGTTGAATCGTCATTTCTAAAGGAGACTAATCCATCTATTTCCTTTCGTAATGTAAGAAATTTGTCTCTATCACCTGTCATGTGTTTTGAACATCCACTGTCAACATACCAACCACGTTTCTCTTGCTTAGCTTGTAGAGCGAGTGTGCATTCTTCATTGCTATATTGATCATGTTTTTTTATCCATGTCCTTTTCCGATGTTCTTGTATGTGACTGTTGTTATTCTATTGTGATTCTTTAGGAGGGACTATCATTCTGCAATCTTTGTCCATGTGTCCAAAATTGTTACATTTGTAACATTCTGCTTCAGTGATCAAAGATTCAAACTCGTTGTAACTTCTTCTTTGTGTTTCACTAGGCCTTCTTGGTTAACCCTTTTGTGTATGACTTTCAAAGTTGTTTGTGTTCATGTTGTTATCTCTGCAATTCACAGCTTTATGTCCAAAATTATTACATGCATAACATAAACCAAAAAAGATAGTTTGATACCTAGGAGTTGAAGATCTTCTTAAAGGAGGTACTCTTATAAATTATCCTTCTTCCTGAGGCTTATTTGTCAGTTGTTGATTCTGAAATCCGAATCTTCTCGGTGGAGGAGTGTCCCTGTAATCTTCCTTGTAGATGTTTCTATCCCCTAGATTGTTTTTGCATAGCTTTTTGGATATGTTTCTTGCTCTGTTGTTTTGGAGCTTGATCATTTTTCTATCTGATTATATCCAAGTTCGAACTTGTCATGATGATATTTTTGACTGCTAATAATGTCATCCAAAACTTTTGAGTTGTTCTGCATATTTTTCTTTTGAATATCCTTTCTTAATCTGACAATCTTTGCTTCCAAATTTTCAATGATCTTGTATTTTTCTTCTAGTTGTTCTTTGAGTGCTTCTTCAATTCTTTTATTTTCTTCTATTTGCACCTTCAAATTTGTGATCATTTGTTCTAGCTCTTGAGTGTCTTCTCTCTTGTCTAGTTCTACTTGTAGTTTCTTGTTTTTCTTATTTACTCCTCTGATAACTTCTATGGCACGCATTAATTCCTCTCAGTAGTCAACTTTTGTCTCTTCAATTTCTTCTTTGACTTCTTCATATTCCTCTTCGGCTTCTTCATATTCTTCTTCAGAGTCTTCTTTATTTGAGTCTTCTACTGCCATGAATAGAACTCTTTCTGTCTCACTGTCACTGACTTCATCTTTGTCTGATGATGAGATGTCTTCTTTGGTACATAAGTTTTTCTTGAAAACTTTATTTGTGGTTCTTTTGCCTTTATATGTTTGTTTGATTTTTGAGTAACCTTCATCATTTATATTTTTCTTATAAGGACATTTGTTAGCAAAATGACCAATACCATCACAATTAAAACAAATTAAAGGAAGCTTATCTCTATACCTACCGTCGGTTCCCTAGCTCAGTCTTTTGACAAATTTGGCCACTTCTTCATCATCTTCTGAGACGTCACTGTTTCAGTTATGTTTTTCTTTTTGCCTTCCCTTTTTCTTTGAATTTTTGGATGCTTTGAAGGCTGCTTCTTTTATATCTAGATTTTCATGTTCAGTTCTCATTTCATATGGTGTGAATATTCCATGTAATTTGTCCATGCTTATTGAGTTTAGATTTGATATTTCTTCTAGTGCTGATATCTTTGGGTCAAATCTCATAGGAAGAGATCTTAGTACTTTTTGAACAATTACAGATTCATCAACTCGTAAAAAATAAGCTGCAATATTCTCATCCTATGATTACATTTACTGTTTCATCAACTCGTAAAAAGTAAGATGCAATATTCTCTTCTTCCTTCATCTTAAGTTGTTCGAACTGACCTCTGTAAGTTTGAATCTTTGTTGCTTTGACTTTCGAATCTCCTTCATAAATATTTTGAAGTTTGTCTCAAACATCTTTAGTGGATTTATAATGTGCAACTTTTGTGAATATTGTTTCACTAAGACCATTCAAAAGTGCATTTTAGGCTTTGGAATTATTCTGACCGAGTTTAACTACTTTGTCATTTGTTGGCAGAACTGTTGGTGTTGTGTATCCATCTACAATTGATTGTCAAATTTCAAATCCCTATGGTTGTATATATGTTTTCATCCTTCTGCTCCAAAATGCATACTTTTGTCCATTGAACTGTGGTATTCCATTTTTATACAAGTTGTTGCTCTCCATGATATACATTTCAGTGGTTAAACTGATTTCTAAAAAAACCTGCTCTAATACCAATTGTTGGATTACTAAGAGGGGGGGTGAATCAATAATAGAGCAATTTAATCCTTTTTAACCATATAATCCAAGTGTTATATCAATGTAGCATTATCATTCAATAACTACAGAGTAAATAAGAAATGAACAATCATACACATACACAGTACACCAGTGTTTTATGTGGAAACCCAAAGCGGAAGAAAACCACATAATGTTTTTTCTTATATGTCTTGAATAATTACATTCATTAGAAGCACCAACTTCCTTTGTTTTCCAACTGCAACTGGAAGGAGGCTCCAACCCCCTTATTTCTCAGGATACAACCCAAGGGAAGCTCCAACTCCTCTATTCTTTGGCTACAACTAGAAGGAGGCTACAACCCCCTATGTTCTCTGGCTACAACCGAAAGGTGGCTACAACCACTTGTCCTTGCCCCGTCCAACAACCTTGAAGTAGAAGTAGAATGATGGAACCACTGTCACACTATCACTTTGAGATATACCGTTGTAAACATGTACCAATAAACTTGAACCATGCATCAACATGTACCTCAACCTGTAATCAACATGTACCATAAACAAGTGCATCAACAATGCACCAACCTATACCAAACAACCTGTAATCAACATGTACCACAAACAAGTGCATCCAACCATGTACCAAGTATGTACCAATCATGTGTCAACTACTCATCAACTATGACTCATCAATATGTACCAACATCATCAACTATACACCTCATGTATGTGTCAACTCATCAACTACTTGTCTCAACCATGTACCCAACATGTACCTTAACCAAAATCCCTCATCAATTTCATCATCCAAATATGATTTGTAACTTTGTGATAGACCTGGTGTATATGATCACATACCTGCAAACCTTCATTAACTTTCATAACAAGAGACTATCATTTTCATCAAACTTTTCTTTAGTCTCACATGACTAGTTTGGAATTAGTCAACAACCCTAAATTGAAATAATCATAACTATGTACCTGTAATGAATAAAGATCTGAAAATAGTACATGATGTTCTTCAGTTTGTTTTTGCAATTCCTCCATGTGTCACTACTTGGAACCTCTCAGAAAATGAGTTATAGCAAAAATGGCATACCTTGTTAAATTCTGGCTTATTCTAGAGAGTGACCTTGTAGAGCGTGCCATGCACAAAATATTTGTTGAATGGATCTAAAAATGCTACACATAATACTAAATATTGTACTCTAACCAACACATTTGGTCTTACTAAATTTGGATCTGTTATGAAGAAGTCATGATGTTTTTACTTGAAATACATTTTTTAGACTAGTTTCAGGACTAGCCACAAACCCTATTTTCCATAGAGTGTAACTCCAAAACTACAACGACCCACAAGATGAAGTTTTTACCATAGATACTTGGATATGTTTCCTCAATGTCCTATCAATTTCACAGTCTGAATCATTCTAGAAAAAAATTCATCGCGAAAATGGTGAGATGAATTGTAAATAACATACCTTAGAAAGCATCATCAAAAGAATTGATCCTCCTTTGAATTATTGCCTTCTTTTCTTCACCTTCACTCTAAAATTTGGCTGAGATTTCCTTTGGTTACCTCAGTAACCTATATATATTCAATATTTTCAAGTGTAATGTAAAATGAGAGAGCCTTGCCTCTTATTTATACTCTCCAAATATCTTCCTTAGAAGCATCTTCTAGGTCACTGAACTCATTTCTGGGTCACTTAACCTATTTCTAGGTCATTTAACCCATTTCTAGGTCACTTAACCTATTTATAGGTCACTTAACCCATTTATAGGTCACTTAACCCATTTATAGGCCACTTAACCTATTTTCCTCATTTTTAGGGTTAACTACTTTCCATAATTAGAAAGTTCTCCATTACTTTATCATTTAAATATTCCTCCTTGACTTTGTCACCTCACTTTATCATTTAAATAATCGTCTTTGATTTTGTCACTTCACTTTATTATTTAAATAATCCTTCATGACTTTGTCACTTTATTTTATCATTTAAATAATATTTTTTTCTTTGCAAGCTCTTTGACCTCTTTGACCTTTTGGGGCTTCAAGCCAACATATGAGGATCCTCCAACTTCATAAGTCCATAAATCTCAAACCGTGAGGAGTTATGTGACGTTCCACATACCACCAGAAATGGCATGACATGTACTATCCATATAAAATAGTATTACCTTCAAATATATTAAAACTCATACCATTATACATGAAACAACCATGGGTCCATTACTCGAACCTTTGTGCTACTGAAATCGCTACCAGACTTTCTTCAAGGGTTGACAACCAACCTTAATCAACAACCCAAAGTGTCGAAGTGTTGAAGCTTTGAAGTGTCGAAGTGACAAGAGACTGCCACGTCACTTCGAGAGAAAGTCGCTTCGGGAGATATTCATGCTCTGCGTTCAAAAGCTCCGGAGCTCTAAGAAATTTGCGCCATCACTAAGTATGGCTATGGAGGTTCTAATATGGCAGATGGATAGAAACTTTAGCAGGGGCGCTAAAATAGTAGGGTTTCCCAAATCGGAGATTGCAACATGATCGATGGCCACACTTCATTGCGGGGACGAAAACTGTTCTAACGTTAATTTTCCAAAGCAATCCCGCAATTCAAGCCATGGTATTGTTGGAAAGGTACATGACAGCTTGTGGGGGATTGCGGGGGTCATAGCGGTGTGGACCCAAAACACCCTCGACAATCTCCACAATCATGTTCTTATATGACATCAGGTCATCGCGTCACCTCCACTCACACTCCTGCTACCGCTCAACTTTCGCTACATGTTCCCCCGACTACTCCCCATATCACCTATCACCTCCATGTAATCCACATCCCCTCATATCATCCCCTATTGGACGCTTGACTCCACGTCTCCTTTGACAACCGTTGGGCCAACGATCTTTCCAGCAAATCTTTTCGAAAGTACAGATGGTAGCTTACGAGTCAAAACGAAGTGCACTTAACGACCGTGATCTCAGATACAAAGAAAGGGTTATGTCTCGGTCCCAGGTCGATGCAGATTGGTTCCAAAACACTTCAGAAGACTACCTCTTCCTCAAGCAGATACCTGCTAATACTGTCAATTGTCTTCAGTGGCCTCCAACTACGCACAAGCATGCCATGATCCATACAAAACTCAGTTATGTCACTCTTGGTCATTTCTGTCAAATCTCAGTTCGCTCCAACACATGCATCAATATTATATTATTGTCAATAGTGGTTTTTAATTGTTTAGTTCAAGACTCTTTTACTTTCATGCATAATGAGTGGTCTTTTGTGAGTGATAAGAACCACTCTTGTTGATTAAGTCCAGTGTTTTAGTTAAGTTAATAATTTGTTCTACCACTAGTGATCTAGAGTTAAGTCTCAGTCCTAGATGGACGAGAACCTCTGCAACTCTGTTAAATAGGAAGTCTTTGTATGTTTTAGGGGTCAGATTTTTTGGGGAAAAGGATAGCACTACATCAGACTGATTGAACCCGTTCTATGCATGGATTAAAGCTCTCTACCTAGTGAACATACTCTTGATGACAGTGTTTCATTCAAATCTTCATGTGTTTTTATCTTATCTTGAATGTAGTTTTTTATTTGTGCAAAGTACATTTCAGTTCCTTCGGCTATTGTATTACTTGCCTTTATTGATATGCAACCTATGAAAATAGCTAATGCTCAGTGAAGATTTGTTTTCAGAGCAACCTGAAGGAGTAATTGTGTTTTTTATACATGTTTAATGTCTTGAAATGATATTTTAAGTATTGAACTTCTTGCATCAGATTATTCATTGAGTAATTTGTTGTTTCCCTTTGTTTTCTATTATTTCATTGGTCAGTCATTAGTGCACCACCAGCCAAGGAGGACCCTCATCCATATCATTTTTCCAACCCAACCATGCTCATGTATTGGTAGAACCAACCCTCTAACTAACCAACAAAATTTAAAATCAATTATTCTAAACTTGAGGTGGCCTAGCTTTGCCCTTAGCAGTCAGGTGCGGACTTTAGGACCAACAATAAGCATGAATGAATGTCCCTAAAGGTCAATTCTAAATGGTATAAGGATCTTGGAAAAGGTTCTTGGGAAAGGTTAAGGGTTTCCAAATGAGTTGAGTGACCCGCCAAGAGTAAAGTACATGCCTGAGACACAATGAAAATCAAGGATACTTGTAATATGTTTGTTGGACAAGCAAGTTATGCTTGTTTTCCCTAATTACAACAGTAAACTAATCAATATATCAACAATAAATGTTAATCAAAGAGTGCTTTAAAAGCTTAGATAAAACAACTTGCAAGTACAAGAGTTATGCTAGCCAAAGATTACGAATTAGCATGCACTTTGACACTTGATTAGCAGTTGTTAGATGACTAATTCTACAGAAAACTAACATCCCTAATGGCTGTAGAAAAATATGTTAGATATCAAAAAAATTACCCACTAAAAGTTAGTCCTAGTTATCCCAAAAAGTGTGCCTAGGTTAGCAGAGATTTAGGGAAAAGTTAGGGGTCAATCCTAGGGTTAGTTTAGGAGTTATTAGAGGTTATAAGGTTAGGTTTTTTGCAGCCTTATTGTTGTAGATGTTAGTTGTAACAACAACAAGATTTAATGGTTGAAAGGGGACGCCTCAATGGGGCAAGAGAGCCAAAGGCTGAAAGAACAACTTTCAAAAGTGATAACTTCAAAACTTGAAACTTTGACGTTTGCCAAGGCAACAATTTATTTCTCCAATGCAACAAGTAATGACTAGTGCCTTAGATGATTGGGTTAATGGAGTCAAAAAGACAATAAGTTGGAGATACTACCTCCTTGGGGGTGTAAATCCTCTTATTCCCCAAGGCAAGTATCCCTAAACAGGGTTTAGACTAAAAGGGTGTATGCACTAATACTTCTCCTAGTAAACCCTTATTAAATCAACAATACTCGAGCAAAATATGATCGAGACTAAGGTGGGGGTGTATGCCCTTATACTTCCCACCTAGTTGTAATAACCTTGACTTGAAAACAAACGATAATACAAAGCATATTTTTCTTACCAATTCAAGGAAAGATGCTAAGATAAACCACCACAATAGCAAACGAAGAGCCTTCCAAGGCTAGTGCATAACTTCCACCAACTAATAACCAATAAAATAGCCATACACAACAACACAAGAGAGAAAATAGCTAAAGATAACCAAAATTCGAGTCCATTGTTTCTCACAATGAGAGAGTTATGATTACAAATGAGATCTTATGATCTCTATTTATAAAAAAATGTCACTAACATAGTTTGTCCACATTAGCAAGCGTAAAACATAAGACAAGGGGTCCACAACACTTATCTTACCCCTTGCAACCAAATAATATTAAACAATTCATCTTTAATTTCACTTTTACACAAAAGGAAACCCTAACTTGAGGTGGTGTTACCCCTTTAGGAGACTTTTTGGCACTAGGAGCAAGTCGTTGGAGTTGGAGATGCACCGTTAGTCCTCCAAAGGACACATGTCAATCATATAGGCCATTTCCTCATGGTCAAGGCCTTATTCTCCTCAAAACATCCATGTGTCAATGAGTGACAACCTCACCACGAAATCGTAGCCATTCTAGGTGATGTCGTGCCTCTGAAAATGATGTTTTTCCTTTCCTAGGAAAAACGTTTGGCATGTGAGGGATAGGTCATGTCTTCTAGGCCTCCAAAGGTATGTCTCTCTCATCCAGAATGTGGGCCCTTGGCATCCAACCTGTGGGATTCAATCCCCATGGAAACCCAAGATAGGTTTGTTCCTCCAAAATTGTCCACCAACTAGGTCCTACAAAGACAAATATGCACACCTTCCACGGATCTCAAGTCATGATATCATGATGAGTAAATCAAATCAATAAATGAGCCACCTAAGCATGTGCATGAAATATTACCCAGTCAAACAAGTAAGTGCTCAAAGACATTTTGTGACTTTCCAAGCTTGGATATGGGAGGATTGACAAGGTGTCCTATTGGGTAGATTTTTCCCTAGGTCAAGGAGTGTTTCCCAAGTGATCCCTCTCTAAGCCATGTGAAGTGGATGAAGTGGTTAAGGATCAAGACTCACTGGGCATGGGGTTTATGACATACAAGGGGTTGTAGTGTCTCATTCATGGGTGCCTTTGTGGAGGGTGTGTGGCATCTTCATTTGCAATGCATTTTTTCCATGCCCATTCTCTTGCCATTCTTTGTTTCTTTCATGTTTTAAAGGATGAGTTGAAGGCCACTATCCTGGCATGGTGTCCAGATAATGACAATGTCACTCAAAAATTCCTTGTGGAAATGAGAAGGTTGGATCATGATGAGACCCCCTTTCTCTCAGTTGTGCAACTAAGAGCCACTACCCTGTCTTGGTGTCCATATGATGGTAATGTCATACCACTAGATACCCATGATCATGATAGGTTGGCTCGTGATGAGACCTCATATCCTCCAAATAACCCTCTAAGCATTCTATCGTTTATTCTTGTGGGTCCCCTTGTTCTTACAGAAAAGTGTTTCATTGCTTTCTTGGGGGATCCCTGGGCGAAGCATGTAGAAGGTTTATAAATAGGCTCTTATCTTTTTAGCCAACAATAATCCCTCTGGGCCTTCAACCCCTTCTTCCCATAGAATGAAGGACAACCCCTTCTTGGATCAATACACCCTAAAATCCAAAGAGACAAGGAAATGGGGGGGTTTAAGTGATGGAAAGTGGTAAGTATGGTTGGTAACGATACAATGGATCTTTAAGGGATTTCCTAGTAGCAAACCTATTCCTGAGGAAGACCACTTACTAAAGCACAATGTCAACCACCAAGGTGAAACAAGGCAAAAGTCATAATTTCCAAGCATATGTTATGAAATCTAAAGCAGTCTAAGATACAACATACTCAAATGCCTAAAATATTGAAATGACACTCACCATGATACCTGACTTGTACCTCATGGAGCAAGGCCTAGTGCCTCTTGGAAGCCAGCTGGTGTGGTGGATGTCATCTGAAAATCTTGACCTCTGTGGTGGTGAGAAGGGTCTCCATCTGTGCAAGTGGATACTTCTTGGTCATGTAGTCTCTCGACACTCCTTATCTGCAACTTGAGGGTCTCGAGACATAATCTCCTTAGTTATCCCACAAAATGGGGATAACATGGTCTTATAGAAGATGTGGAAGTATATTTACATGATTTTTGTCCTATCCGCCTCATCATGAACATAGTGGTGGTTGATGTTTTAGATGCTTTAGATACGATTTTATCTAGGAGTTGGGATGAAGCCTTGGGAATTTTTCTAAGCATGGATCTCACTCAGGCACACATTCCCATGGTAGATGGTACCTTTGATACTTATATAGTTGACAGGTGGTCAAGAAACATGTCATGGATACAAATCACCCTGATTATCACAACAATTGTGATTTTGATGTGCATCTACATATCATCGAATATAACCCACGGGACTTGCCTTTTCTACAATAAGATTGCATGGATGCACTACTCCCGAGGACAAATGAGTACAAGGAAAAACTTATAAAATTTCAAGGAAAGGAGCCAGGATCCATCAAGATACTCAACAAACATGAAGTTATGAAAGATAAAGAGTAAGAACAAGCTATCAAAGACATGGTCAAAGTAGAACCACCTTCATAACCTTACATTAACATACCTTATATCAACTTCAACGAAGGAATACTTGCACTCATGTGAGACAAGAAGAGGGGTGAACCCAAGTATGATTGGAGGAATGATGTATTATGGCTTGGCCCTTATATCATCAAGAAGAAGTCGGAAAAGGGAAAATACTACTTGTCTGCCATGGATGTGAGAAAGATGCCATTACCAGTTGATGGGTCTCTTCTTCAACCATAAGTTCAAAGAACTTTACTTCTTCGGGGCCCAAGCCCCAGGTAAGTAGGTAGGTTGTTTTCTTTCCCTTGCATTTGCATTTGCTTGTTCATGATAATTTAGTTGCATTTAATTATGTTTGCATGTCATATTTGATTTTTTATTTTGCTCTACTTGCATCATTGTATAGTCGTTTTACAACATTTGATTCTATCATATTATATGTTAGTTATACATTTTTCAAAAAATGCCAAATTTGCTTAAGTTGAAATTTTGGATTTTTGGTTATATGGACAAAGGGTGAGTGAGCCACCCTGGATTTCATGGTTTTGTGTTTTCGTGTGTGTAGACACAGGTCTTAGCAGAATATGTTGAGGTTCTCATGCGCTCCACGACGAGCACATGTCCCCCAGTAGGAGCTAGTTGTTATCTCCATTTTCTAGGGATAATTAAGGAGACGATGTCTTGTGGCCCTCAAGTTGCAGACATGGAGTACCAAGAGGAAACCTAGCATGCAAAGCCCTTCATTCATCACACATCACCATTCGACGATGGTGGTAGCATCCACCACACTTCGCTTGGATCATAGAGGACAATGGGTCTTTCTCCATGAGGTAACAAGTCTAGTATTGTGGTAAGTGTCATTCTAATGATTCAAGCATTTTAACATGTTGCAAAGAGTCCTTTCTTGATTTTGAAAATGATTGCTTAGCAGTTATTCCTTTTGTCTTATTTCAGCTTGGTTAGTGTCATGGTTTCCTAGTAAGTGGTCGCCCTTAGAGAAAGGGTTGCTACTTGGGGTCTCCTTGAAGTGTCATTGTACCATTCCCACTCATACTTGCCACTGTCCATCACTTTTTCCCCTCCATCTCTCGACCTTTTAGGTTTTCGGGCTTATTGACTACAGAAGGGCATGTACCTCATTTCATGGAAAGAAGGGGCCACTAGGCTCGGAGGTGCTTTAGCAAAACACTTCATGAAATAGAAGCTCACACTAGGATCTCGAGAGAAATGAAATGCCTATCATAAGAAACTAAAGGGACCTGTTGAGCTCCACTTTTGCCATGTTTTCCTCCATATAAATACATTCATCATTATACCTTTTTCTTACATTTCGCCAATAATGTATGTGCAAATGCACCATAAACCTCCAATATCCATTGTCATTCGTGATGTGGTTAATACATAGTTTTTTCCATATTTTTAGTGATTAAAATACGATTATATCATGTTTTACTAATGACGGTTGATAAAGTGTGATTTGCATGATCAACATTCTCGTACCATTACCATGGTTCAACATTCTGCACCAATATAACTATTCTCGTACCTGATATTGTAGCTTGTCATATTGGTGCACTTCTAGAAGGAAATCAGGAACATGGGTTTTGTCCAAAACAACGTTGACATGCTGACACGTGTGTCAGAATTCACCCATCTTGCATGTGTGGACCTCCAGCTTAGGGGGAATAATTCAGCCAAATTAATAAAAGTTTTAGACAGTCAACTTCACCCTCGATTTTTGTCCAGATGAAGACAAATTTGAAGAATCTAGAAGATGGGTTTTGTTTCTAGCATGGAAAATTGGGTCTCACTCAAGCCGTTTTCAAAAAAAATGAAGGGTTGAAGAATTATCGATGGTTCTTCGAACTGTCATCTGCTCAAATTTCGTGATGTCCAGATTTGATGATGTGGCCTTGGGTTTAACGTCAAACCAAAATTGGTACGAGGATATTTGTTGGTTGCAACTGTATCCTGAAGTTAATTCTTCCATTGAATAATGGATCGACCAAACCAAGAATTTGATTGAGTGGAAGCATGATGTGCATATGTATAAATGCAATTGTTTTAAGAGGCATCAGGGGAGATTTTTTATTATGTTTTAAGTTGGTTATTGTAATCATAGCTTTTATTTGTGAGCAGAAGCTGGAGTTTATTTAATAAAGATTTGATTTTTCAAATTTGGAGCATCTTCTTGGACCGAGTTAACTTCTCCAGGTGCACCATCCAAGTCGGGAAGGGCCTCTCGATCCGTTAACGCCCTGGCTTGTAGTTTGGATTACATTTTGTTTCATTTTAGTTTAAGATTGCATTCAATTTAAGTGTGTGTTATTTCAATTTGCAGTTGTGATTAATCAGTAAATAAAATTGCTTCCTCGGATTGATTCACCCACAGCTTAATTCCTTATCGAATCTCCAATTCAACTTTCACGGCCTTGTTATTCTTATTAGATTCTTTTCTCCGCCAAAATCAACTTTGCCTTCCATGCAATTTCATGTCTCTGAAGCCACACTATATTCTACGATAACTCAATGCTCATTCTCACACAATTTGACCCAATTGCTAATCAACTAAATTCCTCTGAATCGTCCGCACTCTGCTTTTCTTTCAACGTACTCGACCTTTTCTTCTATGTTGGACCTGTATTTCTATTTAAATTCCTCTGAATCGTCCGCACTCTGCTTTTCTTTCAACGTACTCGACCTTTTCTTCCATGTTGGACCTGTATTTCTATTTGATGTTGCATAATAAGTTAAAAGTAAATGTTATATTCAATTTTTAGTTTGTCATGACATGTTAATACATATAGTTGTTAACTTATTTTGTCCATATATATGTGGTTTAAATGAGTGTTTGGTTTGGATTACATTTATTTTATTTTATATTATTTGTTTTGTTTTATTAGTCACTTTGTCATATATTGTATCATTTAACCATATGTCCATTTTGTTATATTCAAGTATTACTTTATAAGTTGCGTTGAATGGTTGTGACAAGTTGTATATATAGTTTATGGGATTGACATAATATTAGAAATATATAGTTTTGTATTTATTATTTTTAGATCAGATTAATATATTGATTGGTATAATTTTGCCTTGTTATATTTGGGGATATTGGTTTGTCATTTATATTTTCATGTTAAGTTTTATTAAATATAATTGTTGTGTTATTAGACGAATATATATGCAGCATTAAAATTGGATCATTATTTTAAAAGCAAGTTACATTCATGATTCGCAACACAAAATAAATTGGTTCCATAATTAACTCCAACCCATTTTCACCTTTCTCTTGATTTCCTCACTCTCCATTTCTTTCTTTCTTGGGTGTATCTTTTCGAGGACATTTTATTTGCATAGTTTGAATTTAGATTGCATTTCCTATTTGGTGGATTTGCTCTTGAAACTGGTAAATTCCACTTTAGGTTAGTAGCACACATACATGAGGGTTTGAATAACCTCATCCTGTTAATGTTTAAGCTATTATTATAGTTCTTTGCATATTAGATAACAATAGCATAATCCAAGATCACTGAGAAATACACAATCACAAGAGACACAACATTTATCCTAGGAAACCCTCTAGGGGAAGAAAACCCAACAAAACTTCCTTAATATAGATAGC
>ML785628.1:33711-45586 GCA_009831015.1 Picea engelmannii | reverse complement strand
GAAACCCTCTAGGGGAAGAAAACCCAACAAAACTTCCTTAATATAGATAGCCAATACAATGCCAAGAGATCTCTTAAACTAATACAGAAAGTCCTCTCCCAGATATGCGCCACTCTCTCTCCTTCTTCTCTAACTGCAGATCCAAAACTTGTCTCACGAAATGAGCAAGTGATTTGTGTGTCTAAGTGAGGTGCTAGCCTCCTTATTTATATTAGATCGGTACGTGTGAAGTGTCTCTTCACTAGCATGGCCGACTTCTCCAACTGGGTGGTTATAACCACCTTTAATATTTTCTGGGGCCTCTTTAATATCTATTGGGGTAGACTTCTTATTCTGCCTATTATAATTATCATTTGACCAATCCGCAAAAGGGGATTTGGTCCTATTACAATAGCCGACATGATCAATCCACAATGGGGATTGATCCAATGAATAATATATCAAATAATAATAAGAATACTCTTTGCAGTTACATTATTTCAACACATCCAGCTGACTGATTTGAATGCTAGTTTGGGTAAATTCCACATTTACTTTTAGGTTTCCTTACTTGTCCTTTAATCTAGTTGTTTTAATTTAGTTTTCCCATAGTTTAGCGAAATACTATATGAATAAGCCATTGAAGATCAGGATCTAACTCGGGAGATGTGATCTTGCGATCCAGTGTTAAGCTACATCTTGTAGTGTGAATTTCCATTTGAGCTTGTCTTACTTGCATTTATTACATTTTGAAGTGTGTTTGTCGGCTATAGGCTAGACTAGGCTCCAATCCTACATTTCCTGTGCCTGCACCTCTAAGTCTATGACTCCCCGGTTGATAATTAAATGTGGGAAAATTAGTGCATATATTTAGCCCAACAACCTATAATAATAATTAATTAAATAACAATCACCTTCTAGGGTAGAGCATTTGTGGGCTATGAATTTCCTTTTAAGTTCCCATTATTGACTTTGGTCTAGAAAGTATTCATAAAAACATGCTAACCAAGGTAGAGCGTTTGCGGGCTATGCATTTCCTTTTGAGTTCCACGTATTGTCTTCAACTTGCTGACACATGCAAAGTAAATGCCTAAAATAATAAAGGGATTGGAAAAAATATGCTTCAAAAACAAAAAGAGGAAAAGGATGTGGCTAGCCCTCAACAAAGGCACCCATAAATGAGACAATATGAGCCATTGTATGTCATGACACCCCTTACCTAGAATTCTAGTCCCTTCCACTTCACATTCACTACATGACCTAGAGAGGGTTCTCCTTGGAAACATCACCTACTTGAGGATTGGTTCACCCAATAGGGCATTATGACACCCCTCCCATATCTAAATTTTGCAAATTGCATAAGGTCTTTAAGTATTGGTTTATTTTGATAAGGGGGATTTGATGCACATGTTCGGGTGGTTCTTTTATTAGATATGGCTTACTTGACATGATATTGTGACTTGTGGACCCTTGGAGGGCATACTTGCTTATCTTTGATGGTCCTTGACAGGTGAAAGCTTGATCATGGAGGCACAAGATCACCTGGACCTTCACTTGGGGCAGGAAGCCCATAGGTTGGATGATGTGACCCCTCTCCTTTTGACAACTTGGATGAGGGACGTTTCCTTTGGAGCCACTTGATTACCCCTTGGAGGTGACTTGTTAGCCCTCTTAGCCCCAACATTTTCCTTTGGAGGCCTTATCTCTCTCTTTTGGGGCATGATGTAACACTTGGAGGGTTAGGGTTTGATGGTGATGGATGATTTGTTGATAACTTGCTATGATTGAATGAAGGAAGACCCTTGCACCATGAATATGTGGCCTTTGGAGGCCCAATGTCTCCCTCAAGTAGCTAAACGATTTGCCCATTATGCCAAAACGTCACCCCTGGAGAGCATGATGTCATCTTTTAAGGCTTGCTTATTTTGTAAATTCAAATTATTATTCATAAAGGGGAAAATTAGGAAGATGACCTCCCTAATTTGTGTTTTACCCTAAGACAAGTAGACAAATTTGTTTTCTAAGGCGTTGTATAAATAAAGGTCATGACATTCTCATTTTAGACATCACACACTTGAGAATTACATATGTTTGTGGCCAAAATTTTCACCCCTCTTGGGAAATTTGCATCTTTCTCTCTCTTGTGCTCTTATGGATGCTAGTTACTTGTCTTTTGGAGTAAAGTTGTGTGCTATCTCTTTTGGATGCTTATCTTGCTCTTGTGGCAGAATATACTTGGTAGAAAACGGTTTATCTTGATATCTCTTCGAATTGGTAAGGAAATTTCTGGATATTGTTGTTGTTTCTTACTATTTCATGGTCATTCTTGTCTAAATCCTCGGGGGAGTATAAAGGCATACACCTTCTACTAAGTCTATCACATTTGTATTTGGATAAGCTACTTAACAAGGTTGCTAGGAGGAGTAAAAAGGCTTACACCCTCCTAGATTTACCTTGCTAGTTTTATTTTCCCTAGGGAGTAAAAATGCTTACACCCCTAGGGAGGTAACATAACTAGCCCTTGCAACAAGAGACCCCATAAACCAATTGACAAGGCACTAGTCTCATTTTCATTGGAGAAATAAAATCATTTGCATTGGAATACGAGAAAAATATAGATTTTGCAATTGTTTATGTTGGAATCAATTTTGCATGCTCAAGGCATCTAGCTTAGCCAAGTAATTCTTATTGTTGTCACAAAGTAATGCTATAGACATTAGGGCTGTAGAATACTCTCATTTTTATTCATTGCTCACTTATCTACTGTTGAAATTTACTAGTGAACCTAGATAAATGTTTTACTGTTCATTAGTTATTATTTACTCGGTTTACTTGTCAATTTTTGTGGTTAGATTTTTCTGTTGTAGCAATTGTTTGCTACAACCACTTGGATGTTATAATACATTGTTGATATCACCTAAACAACAACCTTAAATACCATCTAAGTCTTTCTCTTTCGAGTGGAACTTTGACTAGTTATTGCTAGCTTAGTTTCCATCATCTTACACTTGATTTTAGTGGTTCAATTTGCAGCTATTGGTAATTGTTTCTTGTTGATTTATAGACTTATATATTGCTGAAATTTGGGACAACAAGGTTTCTTTCTAAAACCCCAATAGTTAAAGGCTTGTTTGATCATCAATTATCTTGTTCCACACAAGGCTAACATTGTTTTGTAGGTACACAACTATTGGCAATCATTTCCCCTCCCACAAGACGCCTCCTCAATCCTTTATTCACCTCCAATATTGACCTTTAGGGGATCCATTCATCATCGTCTTGCTTTTCATATCAATCCCATAGGGTCACCAAGATTCCCCCCTTGTGGTGATTGCATCATCACTAAAGCGAGGGGAGTGTCTATCTAAGGTGACAATGGGTATATATTCCCATAGTTGTCACACTCTTGTGGTTTGGGTATGTTATCCCCATTTCCTAAGAATAACTAAGGAGATGATGTCTTGAGGCCCTCAAGTTGCCGACATGGAGTACCGAGAGACAGATGGCTGACAACATCCACTTGCAAATACATAGGACCACACATCTCAGACTCATCATGATGGTATCCTCCACACCAACTTGCTTCTGTAAGACATTGGGTCTTGATCCATGAGGTACAAACCAGGTATTATGGTGAGTGTCATTTCAATATTTGAGACATTTGAGTGTGTTGCATTTAAATTTGCTTTTGATTATGTAACATATGCTTGGAAGTTATGATCTTTTCCTTTTTTCACCTTGGCGGTTGACATTATGCGCTAGTAAGTGGTCACCCTTAGGGATGGGTTTGCTACTGGGAGGCCATCGTGCCATCCTGATCATACTTGCCACTTTCCACACTTAATTCCCTTCGCCTCCTTATCTTTTGGGATTTTCGGGTGTACTAACCCAAGAAGGGATTGTCCCTCATTTCATGGGAAGAAGGGGTTGAAGGCCCAGAGTGAATGTAGCTGGAAAAAGATAAAATCCAAATCATAACCTTCCAGATTCTTGCCCAAATAGGTCTTGAGAACACTGAAATGTATCTCCTAAAAATTCAAAGACCTTCAAAAGCACACACACACACACACACACACACACACACACACACACACATATATATATATGTCCCACTTGTTGAGGGATCTACACAAGTGTGTTACAAGCTAAATTTTACCCCTGTGGCACTTTGTGTACCTCTCCCTTCAAGTGACAATGTGGTATTTCCCCCCAATATATATGTTACCCCATAGGGAGTACCGTGTTGTTCTGGACCTTAATTAATTAATGACATTAAATAGTCTTGGAAAAAGGATGCATTGGAAATGAAGGTGCAACACACCCTCTACAAAGGCACCCATAAATGAGACATTATGATCCCTTCTATGTCATGGAGCCCATGCCCAATATTCTTTCCCCCATCCACTTCATCTTCTCCACATGGCTTATAGGGGGTCCACCTAGGAAACAATCCTTGAATTAAGGAATGATTCACCCAATAGGTCACTTTGTCAACCCTCCCATACCTAAACTTGGCAAGTTGCATAGGGTCTTTGAGCACTTGTTTAATTTTATGACATGGTTTTTAATGCACATGTTGAGGTGGCTCTTTTGTTATTTGATTTACTTATCATGATTCATTTGGCTTGAGATCCTTAGAGGGTGTATTCATTGTCTTTTCGGGACTTTGCTTGGTGGACAGTTTTGGAAGAACGATCCTAGCTTGGGCTTCCTTAGGGCATGAATCCCACAAGGTGGATACCATGGCCCGCACACTGGATGATAATGATGGTCTTTGGAGGGCTTGACATCACCCTAGGGATAGGGTTTTGGTGGTGGTGGTGTTGACTTGATTGACACTTGGAATTTTGATGGAGAGAAGCCATTGCTTGATGGAGGAGATCCTAGCACATGAGAGGGAGGCCTTTGGAGGCCCAACATTTCACCTCCAAGCTCAAACTACTTGCTAGAAGTGCCAAAATGTCACCCTAGAGAGGGTTGACATCATCTTTAGGGTTTCTTAAATGCAATTTTTATGTTAAATTTAAATTTAATATTGTAAAGGGGAAAAATAAAGGGAAATGTATCCCTTATTTTGTGGTTTACCCTAACTTAAGTGGACAAATACTTTTTAGGAGTTTTGTATAAATAAGAATCATTTCATTTCATTTTATATCATACCTCTCCCATTGTGAGAAGACTACTTAGCTGAAATTTACACCCTTCTTGGGAAAATTTATTCTCTCTCTCTCTTGTGATATGGTTTATCTCTTGTCTTATGGAATGAAGTGGTGCACTATCTCTTGGAGGTTCTTTCTCTTTCTTTGTTGATGAAGAATGCTTGGTGACTAGGGTTTGTCTTGGAATTTTTTGGAATTGGTAAGGAAAAATTGCACTTTGTTAGGTTTATTTCTTGTTCCATAGTTGTTTTTGGCTAAATCCTTGGAGGAGTATAAGGGCATACACCCTTCACCAATTTTTATCATTATTGTTTGATGAAAAGGGGTATTGCAAATGTTGCTAGGAGGAGTAAAAGGGTTTACACCCTCCTAGACTTTACCTTGTTAGGGTTGCTATCTCAAGGGAGTAAAAGAGATTACACCCCTTGAGATTTAGTAGTCCTAACTTAATACAAGAAGACTACATAACCCATTTTGCAAGGCACTAATCATTTATTGCATTGGAGAAATAAATTACTTGCATTGGTAAATATAATTTAGAGAGATATTGATCTTATTCAAGTTGGAATCTTTTCTTTATGCTTTAAACTTGTTAAAGCCTCTAGGGCGTCTTTATTGGCCTAGTATACTTTGAGCTATAACTAAACAAAAGCTACATCCATTAGGGATGCAACAAATCACTCTATATCTTTAAATTTAACTTGCATTTCAATAGTGGAAATTTACTAGTAAGGCATTACTATCATTCTATTGCTAATTGGTGAACTTTTTGTCGGATCACTTGCTTGCTTTAGTGGTTGAAAATTGTTGCTATAGAAAATATTTGCTACAACCATTTGGTTGTTACAAACATACTCTAAAAACATCATACAACAACCGTCTAATACCACTAAAGTTTGTGCTAAAGTAGTGGGAATTAATCTACATGTTTTGTGCATCATCTCTGAATAAATATTTGATGCTTTGAGTGGTTAAATATGCAATAATTAGTTTTATTCCTTGTTGATATATACTCATGTTTTCTGCTATAGTTTGGGACAGCGAACTTAACTTGCTTTTCCACTTAACCTTGATCTTGTATACTTGTCTCTTCTAGTGTCTCGAGCAGGTACAACTATGTTCCACAAGCACTCGAGCACTTGGAAATCATTAACCATCTCTAAGACTTTTTTTCAAGCAATTATCCACTTAGTAGTTTGACCTATAGGGGTATCACTTCCATCTCATTTCCCCATAGGGTCACACGGGATTCCCCCCTTGTGTTGGATTTATCCTTCACTAAAGCGAGGGGAGGGTTTATCTAAGGTGATAGTGGGTAGATTCTCCCACAGTTATCACCATCTCGTGGATTGGATCGGGCTTTGCCAAACCTATAGTTTGAGTGATAACAGGGTCAAGCTTTTTCAAACCTACAATTTGTGCGATAACAATCAGAAACTAAGAGAACATAAAAATCTATTGCAATGTATGACATGTTAACCATGGACATGTACTTGTTCAAGAGACAACAACAAAGGAAGGTGGATATAATTATATGCACATCCCAACACACATATGAGTGAACAATAGTTGTTATCTAGATTGGACCAAATACACACTTTAGTGAGCTTGACATGCATGGTCTTCATGACTTTGACATTTGACCATATTTAGGACCAACCCGAAGTGAGAGATAGAACCTTGGCTACAACACCACAATTAATCAAAATCAATTGATCAAGTGGGGAAGCCCCACGTAACAACCAATATATGTTTTTGTCTCTTAATACATCACAACACAAGCCATGCATGACATTCAACATATTGCTACTAGATTTCTAATAAGGTGAAAACATAGAACCCTTAAAGATGATCATCCAAGGAACATTTGGCACTGAGAAATTCTTCCTTATCCATTGCATTAACGATTTAATACTTGCTCAATCATCCCATGGATATAGTCTAATACTTCTTGCCCCAACCGACATTGCAAATTTCAACATACACATGTGACACAACCACTATACACACAACCCTACATATATATATAAAAGGCATTCACTCTTTACAGGGAAACAATAAGTGTTCCAAGAAGAAATGAAACATGTTTATTATATTTTTCAATAATGATATGATATTTGTGGGATTGATTTGTTTGTGCAGATTGAGAGTTGCACATTATGATATGAGAATTATAACACCTAAATTATTTATGCAAATTGAGAATCGCTTACATGAGGCATTCCAAAAAATAACAATTACATGTTTGGTCGTCAATCTATAATTATTTTTGGAGACCTAGGTAAACTACCACTAATTATGGACCCATGGTTGTATAAAGGAGCAACACTTGGTAGCTCTTTGTGGACATCCTTCACCATTTTTTCAAACTTGCAAAAGGTATTCCACCAACATGGCAACAAAACACCCCAACTTTTCCTCACCCATGTGTTGACAAACATTAGGAATGTAACTCAAATATTGCAAGGTTTTGAGATCCATTAATCTGAAACAAATACTTTATTTCCCTCAATAAAATATAAACCCTTTGATGCATCCATACACCTATCCACAACAAATATTTTGGTATGCCAACATAATAAGTAAATGCTTCAAGCATTGAACATGTTAGTGGCATATGATATGACTAGGTTCCTTGGCCATGGGGAACTTAACTATAAAGATAACCACCAACTCATGGAACATAAAATATTAATATGTATCAAAGAACAAGTCATTACAACATGCAATTTGTTGGTCCACACAAGCTTAGTAGACAAATCTCTAGGAAGGGTCACAATTCTAGACCTATTACTTTTATAGGAATCATCAAAATCAACAAAGGTCCCCATCCAATTTCCTATTGCCATTATCACTCTGTCAAACCATAATTCTAGAGGGAGACCCAAGATTTTGACCCATATAAGTTCTTTTGAGTTTGATTCTCTATAGGGATTAGAACATGGTGCCCATTTTTTAAGAGATAACATTATCAAACCCTGATACCATCTATTTTTGGCTATCATGTTTGAATCCTCCAATGATATAAAAAAAAGGATAGTCATCCACTTACCAAATAGTGATGTAAAAGAGTATATCCTGACACCAATGTCTAAACCTCCTTAAAAGAGTATATCCTGACACCAATGTCTAAACCTCCTTAACCCATTTACCATCCATATAATTTTATAAGCTTAGATTGCAAAGAACTTCCCTATAAGTGTTTTTCCATCTCCGTCACTTGATCCATAACTATGTCTTCTCCCAAGACCAAATTGGGTCCTTCCACTTTGATCCTAACACTTGTTTTTAAAGTATGGAATTCTTATTAGGGTTTTCCCTCATTACTTTCACTTCACCACTTAACCCTAATTGTTCCCCAAATCAATACTACTACCCACTTAACCACTTCCTTTTCCCTATCTAGTCTCCTTGTGAATAGACTAAGGTTTTTATGTGAGGAAATTTATTTTTCCCTAGTTTCCATAAAATCTAGGTCACCAATATTTGAATATTTGTAGTTTGGTCTGCAATGTTTTCCTTCGCACAATGATGAAAATACTATGCCTGGGATATAACCTTGCATTCCTTAATTATTCCCTCTAGTACCTCCAACATGTCATCATCGTAGTTATTAATTGTTATAGCCAAAAGGCTATGGTTGAGAATTCTTCTATCCTTGATTGAAGCACAATTTAGCACTTGATAACATTCGCCTTCTTCCATTGTGATGTGACGTGCCCTATGTAACACACCTGACCCCTTAAACATACTTATGTTGGTGGGATGCTACGTTACTCTTTGCTTGATTCCTTACCCCAAGGAAGGAAAGTTTCTCACCTTGAATCCTTCCATCGGTTATCCTCAACGTTGAAAATTATGTTCCAAGTCGATATAGATGGCCCTCTAAACCCCGTGGGATTTTCCTTCTACCACACCATTGGTTCAATGTGGCCACCACATGGACTTCTCCTCGTTACCTATGAAAATGGACAAGGTAGGTGTCTGTGCTAGTGTGTCAGTGACATGTCATCGGGCACGACATAATCCATGTTAAAAAATTGGACAAACCCTCAGTGGGGAAACTTCTACGCGATCCATATTTGAACTTATCTAGATCGAGGGTTCTAGTTTAATAGAACGTAATTAATCAATGGTTTCCAACTAGTTGGACTCTCCCTACTAGAATTATAGTTCATGCATCTCCCCAACCCTTCCTTTTGAACATTTATTTCCGACCTCCTCAATTCCGAAAGGTCAAATGGATGTGGTGGAGCTCAACTGACGAATGGGATCTCTGTGGGTTCACTAGTTGGCAAGGTAAATATAAAGGGATTTCCCATGATTTGACATATCCAACAAATAGAAATTAGGAGGGTCAACAATCTGGATTCACTCAGGATTCCCTAACACACACAAGGGCTAATAGCTCATCCAACCCCATCCAATCACTCAACATGTGGGTTCCATCGTAGGATCTATGGCTCATATCTTTTCGGTTAGACTCCATAGCAGATCATCGACCCACAATCACTTGGGCTCTCACTATCGAAAGATATGACCTCCCATGACCTTAAGGTTTTTCCTGAACAATTCCTTTCGAAATTGGGTCTCTCGCAATTCTGACGGTCATAAGACTCTCAGATCCAACGATTAAGATTTCCTTGGGATCCTACTTAACTCCGACAAGGTTTATCTTAGGTTGGAACCACAACAAGATCGATGGATCAGATATCATTGAATGTGACTCATTGCAGATCCACAACTCTAGTCCATTCAGACTTTCACTTTCAAAATTTTCTCCATCGGAAACACCCACCACGTGATTTCTTACGGGCTTTTCCGAACGCCGCATCTCGACAAGCCTAGTGGGATGGTCCAAAAATGGATTTATGGTCCAGATCTATTCCGTCTAACCTCTAGGAAAATCGATTACTCTTGTTGACTCTAGATACTTCTGTAAGAAGGTTTACCTTGGAAGTGCTTGTAAGTTCTCCTAAACGACCCTCTTTCTGAAAGGAATTATCTTACACTATGTTCTCCGATGATTTCTCAAGATCAACCCTCCACATCGAATCTACGACTAAGGCTCCTTTGGGATTTTTAAGTGGGGACTCAAATAAGGGTACAAGGCACTCCCAAGAACATAAACTATTCGTCTACCTTGCATTGTCTACAAGGATTTATCCTTGGGATCCTCACACCTTTGGTTGGCATCCTTAGTACTCAGGTTTCGCCTCCCAGCAGCTCGAAGTAAAGATTTTCACATGTTGCAAACTTTCCATTCAAGGAATTGGTAAAAACACATGGTTACAAACTCCATTAACCAGGCATCCCATACATGTTCTCCATAGGTGGTCATACAGTGTGGAAAGGGTCTCAACAATGAGCAAATTTAGATTTAATTTTCATTTAGCATACTAGAAATTCAGTCAAGAACAAAATGCAAGGTCTAAAATTCACTAACAAATAGTTACCAATTACATTTAGAAACACTTATTTGTTTCAAATCAAACTCCAACCTGCCAACTAACTGAGGGTGAATGCCTTTCCACCCAATCATAGGCACTGTTGCACTATTGATTTCTACAACAAGCCACCCTTGTGCCAGGAAATGATACCACCAAGGGACTCTCACAGGTTGGCCTTGAGGTTAAGGATCTAAAGTGAAGGTTACTCTCCTTCACCCATTGGCAACAATAGAATTTCCTCTTCCCATTAAGTCTAGAGCCACCAGAAGCTTACAAGGTGCCTTCCCAACTATATTTCCTCTACACAAGGGAATCCCTTCACTACTTCACAATCCCTCGATGCCCTCCCCTTACTAGTGTTGGTTTCTTTATAGCAAGTGCCAACTCATGACCCTCTTTTCTCATGTCTAGATTCAGGTGTTTTCTATTCCTAATCGACCACATGTTCCTTGGGTAAGATTCCTATTTTCCTTAAAATAACTTCCCATTTTTTCTCTGCTCATCTCATGCATGTGATCTATTCACACTGGTGTGCATACTTGACTCTACCACTGTTGTTGAGCTCCTTGTTAGAAAAACAGGACCGTGGAGCCATAAAATAAAACAAATGCAGAAACAAAACACAAAAGACACACAGTACAAGAGAGACACAGATTTACGTGGTTCACCCAGTGTGGGCTACGTCCACCAGAGAAATTGCCAGGTCCTTCCTTTATTATTATCCAACAAATGAAGGGATACAATGTACAACAAAACCCGTTGTAACTTACTCTTCTTTCTCTCACAGTCTCCTCTCTCAGAATACAATATTCACCACCATCCATAGCCGTGATACATTTCCCTCATAAAAGAGGGTTGCCTTCTAGGGCAAAAAACCCTAACATAATCTCTATCGTTAGATCTGCGACCTTATAATGAACGGTCCAGATTTACAATGAAATTACAATATACTTTTACAAGGCAATTTTTGCTTCGGAGGCTTCGCCCCCGAACCCCCGCTTGCCCCCAGCCGAGGGGATAGGCCCCCCAGACCCCGCACAGGGGGCACTCCCCCTTTGCACTCCCCCGCGCGGAAGAGTGTACATACTTCTGGGGTGTAAATACTTCATGGGGTATAAACACGATTGAAAGTAAAAGACCTATAAATCAAGAAGATAATCAGGCTCCACAACCAACAATCTCCCACTTGGAGACTGATCTCAACAACTCCATCGTTGTTGTATATGCTGGACTCTGAACCTTCTTGGACCTGGAAAATTTCTCATCTTCATCTTCATTCTTGAAGAC
>ML785628.1:12968-29838 GCA_009831015.1 Picea engelmannii | reverse complement strand
ATTGAAAGCCACCGACGCTGCCAGGCTCAGTCGTATCGTTCCTAGAGCCTTTCTGTCAAGAATCTCCCATTCTTCGTCCTTCATGGCCGCCGGCTTCTTTGCTACTCCACTCAATGGTAGGAATAGATCCTTTTGATATAAATTGTCTTCCATCTGCATCTTCCATAACTGGTAGTTTTGGCCGTTAAATTTCTTGACCCTAAACTTTTCATCTTCCGACATTGCTCCCACTCGAACTAGGAAGCCTCTTTTCCTGTGAGTTACCTTATGCTCTGATACCAGTTGTTAGAAAAACAGGATCGTGGAGCAATAAAATAAAACAAATGCAGAAACAAAACACAGAAGACACACAATACAAGAGAGACAAAGATTTACTTGGTTCACCCAATGTGGGCTACGCCCACCAGAGAAATTGCTAGGTCCTTCCTTTATTATTATCCAGCAAATGAAGGGATACAACCTATAGCAAAACCCATTGTAACTTCCTCTTCTTTCTCTCATAGTCTCCTCTCTCAGAATACAATATTCACCACCATCCATAGCCACGATATATTTCCCTCATAAAAGAGGGTTGCCTTCTAGGGCAAAAAACCCTAACATAATCTCTATCGTTAGATCTGCGACCTTATAATGAATGGTCCAGATTTACAATGAAATTACAATATACTTTTACAAGGCAATTTTTACTTCGGGGGCTTCGCCCCCGAACCCCCGCTTGCCCCCAGCCGGGGGGATAGGCCCACAGGACCCCGCAGAGGGGGTGCCCCCCCTCTGCACTCCCCCACGTGGAAGAGTGTACATACTTATGGGGTGTAAATACTTCATGGGGTATAAACACGGCTGAAAGTAAAAGACCTATAAATCAGAAAGATAATCAGGCTCCACAACCAACACTCCTCCCCTTTTCAAATCCATACCCCCTACTTTTCTTCCCTCACCAATCTCGAGTATTCCCTTGCCTCGGGTTCCTCAGCTTGATTATGTCAGAAGCAGTGACTGGGATCAAGCTCCCAAATCGAAGGGGCACCATAGTAATCCTGGATGAGAGCTTCATCTAACCCAATCCTTCATCTGTATGCGCTTATGAAGGTAGTCATAACTGCCCCAACTATCAGGTGTCATCTCCAATAACTGGATTTCTTATGATCTAGGATAAGCAAGGTACTTATTACATGTTTTGTCATTCAAGGTTAATTAGGTGGAGGTTGGAAGACAACTCCCATTCCCCCTCACCAATTCCCACTTGTGGTATCATGGAGAGTATTGCAAGGCTTCCTCTTCAATCAACTGGTTGGCAATTTTCATTAAACATAAAACACAACTACAATGCTCATCAATTGCAATCACAAAATTTTAATTATAATTACAGTCTTGGGGGGAAACGAGGTGTTACATTCCCCTCCCCGTTAAAAGGGAACATTGTCCTCAGTGTTTTACTATCATATATATAACTTTGTACAAAGAGAAAAAATGGGTATGTCATCCTCATGGCATCCTCTAGTTCCCATTTGGCCTCATCTACTCCAAAGTGCTTCCAATGCACCTTGACCTGCATGACGACTCATTTCTGGATAATTGTCTCTCTCCTATCCAAGATGCATTGAGGCTCTAGCTGAAATTATCCCTCTAGCTCCACCTATATCACAGTCTAATAAATGACATGATTATAATCATGGATATATTTCTTAAGTAAAGATACATGAAACACATTGTGAGCTTTAACAGTAGGAGGTAGAGCAAGTCGATATGCCACTAGTTCCACTCTTTCCAAGACTTCAAACAGTCCACAATAGCAAGGAGCTAGCTTGTCACAAGTTCCCATTCTTAGGGAGCTCCACTTGGATTTCACCCTGATATACACATGATCTCCCACCTTGAACTCCTTATGAGTTATTTTTCTATCAACATAGCTTTTCTATTTGTCTTGGGCCACTTTGAAATTTTGTTTAATTCTGATTACTTCCTGCTCCATCTCCTTCAATAATTTTGATCCAAGGATGATCTTGTCCATTGAATTATCCCAACTAATTGTAATTCTACACTTTTTGCCATATAGGGCCTCAAAAGGGCTCATCTTTAGTGACTCTTGGTAGCCATTGTTGTAGGCAAATTCTACCAAGGGTAGATATTCTTCCCACTACCTAGGATGATGCATAACATGCATCCTTGACATATCTTCTAGCACCCTATTTACCCTCTCTGTCTATCCATTTGTCTAGGGATGGTAAGTGGTGATGGATGATAATTGCATTCCAAATCCCACAAATAGGATTTTCCATAAATTTGACATGAATTTCACATCTCGATCTAAGATAATGGTCTTGGGAATATTGTGCAATCTAAAAATTTCATTTATAAAAACATCAACGACATTTATAGCTTTATAAGTGGACTTTATTGGGATAAGATGAGTTTTCTTGCTCAGTTTGTCCACCACAACCATGATTGCAACATGTTATTTGGGCATTCTTGAAAACCATGTAAGGAAGTCCATGGAGATAAGATCCAACTTGCATTCTGGAATTTGCATTGGTTACAACAATCATGGAGGGTGCTTTTGTTCAACCTTAACTTGTTGGCACTCTATGCATCTAGCAATATTATGCAGTGTCCTTTTTCATTCCTGACCCCTAATACAATTGTCTTGCCATCGTTATCATCTTTGACAATGAGGATGACCCATATAAGGTATCCTATGAAATTCATTCATCATGAGGTTTTTCAGCTCTACTAAAGTAGAGATGTACATCATGTTATTGTACATCAATAACCCATCTACTGTGAGCTGGTATCCTTTGCATTTCTTCCCCTTGGGTTCTTGTTGCAAGATTTCTTTCACTATATTAAAACATTCATCACTTTGTAAAAGAAATCTAATTCTTTACTTGATATCATATTCACACATTCTTGTTGTTGCTAAGTGTACCGTCTGCACACTTCAACTGAGTGCATTAATTTTGAAATCGAACTCACTGATTAGTGCCATCCACCTAGCCTGCCTGGAATTTAACCAAGGCTAGTCAAATAGGTATTTCAGTCCAAAACGATCTTCCATAAAGATAAATCTCCTTCCAATTAGATAATACCTCCACATTTTTCAAGCGTGCACAATGGTTGCAAGCTCCAAGTCATGAGTAACATAGCACTGCTCATGCTCATTTAATTTCCTTGATTCATAGAAAATCACATGTCCTTCTTGCATGGGGACCCCACCAAGTCTTTCCTTGCAAGCATCAGTATAGACTAGGAAATATTTTCTAGGGTTTGCAATATTCAAGACAGGGGCGTTAGTTAAGAGGTCTTTCAGTTGCTGGAAGTTGGTCTCACATTTTATTTCCATACAAACTTTACACCTTTTTTCTGTAATGAGGTGATTGGATGACTAATCTTGGAAAATACCTTAATGAACCTCCTATAATATTACACGGATCTCATAAATGATCTTACTTAAAATACATTTCTAGGACTTGGCCAATCCATGATTGCCTTAATCTTTTATGGATCAACAACCAGTTCAACTTCTGAAATTATGTCACCGTCGATAAAAAAAAATTGATCACTTTGATTTTTCTCTCTTGGGAATAATAATAAAAAATTATCAGAATGAGGAATTTGTTCATGCTCATCCATCCATGGCATGGCCCTTAGTCTCATCTTCATCATGCATTTTACATAATCAAAATATGAGTTTGTATGCCCAAGATACTCATGGTTTTGTCCAACCCCTTGACAAATAGATTACAAGAAGAGCTTTGAAGAATTCATGAGGAATTTCTTCCAAGTGTTGTGCCCATCTTCCCCTCATCTCCACATGAATGCTTCAACACTTAGTCTATTCTCCTCTTTGTAGATGACAAGACTCCATTCCCATCTTACTCCATCTCTCCTCCCTTGCAAGTCCCTTTTCTCCCTTGTCCTACTCTCCCTCGGTTAGTTTATTTTCTAGTTTATTTCCTAAGTTTTATTCCCTCACTTAGTTTATTTCTTAAGTTTTATTCCATCTTCTCCCTCGTTATACCCTCTTTCATACCTCCCATCGTTTTCTCCCATACTCTCCTTACTTAGTATATTTTCCTAAGTCTCCTCCCATATCCCCTTCTCCACTCTCTATCTCTTTCCCATACTCGCAGACCTGACACGCCTCAACTCTCCTACCCCACCATACCACTTACCCTGCAACCCACCAAAACTCATCTCTCCTACCTCGCCACACCTCTTACCCTGCAACCTGCCACACCACATCTCTCCTACCCTCCCATACCTCTTACCCTACGACCCACTACACCTCATCTCTCCTACCCCGTAGCCCACCACACCTCATCTCTCCTACCTCGTGACCTGCCACACCTCATCTCTCTTACCCTATCATACCTCTAACCACACGGCCCCGCCATACTCCACTCCCCCTTCCTCACTCCACTCCTACTCCCTCCTACTCTGCGACCTCGCCACACCTCCGCTCTTTTTGTATTCTCCATATTCTCCCTTAGTTTATTTCTCAAATTTTATCCCTCTACACATGGAGACCAATCACATCAAGACACATGGAAACCAATTACATTGAGAAATGTGGCAACCAATTACACCGAGACACATTGAAACCTATTACAATGAGACATGTGGAAACCTATCATACTACGACACATGGCGATGAATGGGCAGTGACCGGGCAACCAAACTTTTACTAAGTCATATTTTTCTAAGGAAAGAGAGCTACACTAAGACCTCCATGAGCTCCTTTACTTCACATGAATGATATGGAAATATTTTTCATTATAAACACTATACATATCACCCCCCACGATACATGTGGGACTTAAAAGGTAGAATCGGATCAAGGGATAAGATTGATCCAGAAACTAGATCGACGACTGTTGAGCAACAATCTTCTAAAGCTCATAAATCATTTTTATTGCACAAATTGTAGGTTGGTAAAAACTCAACCCAATCCACAAGATGGCGAAAACTATGGGAGAGTCTACCCACTGTCACCTTAGATAAACCCTCCCCTCACTTTAGTGAAGGAGAAATTCTACACAAGGGGTGAATCTCAAGTGACCCTAGGGGAAATGAGATAGAATATGGCTTGGAAACAAGTCTTGGTGATGGTTAATGGTTTCCAAGTGCTCGAGTACTTGCATAAGAGAAATGTACTTGCCCGAGACAAGATAAAGGAAAGTATACAAGCCCAATATTCCAATGGACAAGAAAGTGAAGCTTGATGTCATGTATAGCAGAAACAAACAATGATATAAATCAACAAGTAAATGATAATAGAAGCTACTAGATACGTCACTGAAAGTCAAGTAAAAATGCAAGAGATTAAGCTAGCAATGACTAGTATAACTCAAGTAAGATAAAGCTAGACTTAGTGACAAAGTAAGGTTGTTTAAAAAACGTTATTGAAGAGATATTATGATAGACTTATGGCTATAACAAAAGGTTTCCATAGTAGAATAATTCAACCACCTAAAATCACTAACAAACCACCCAAAGGATGCGTTAGGCTTAGTAGGTTATTATGGCACCTTTTTAGCAATTTTTTACGGTTGAAAAGTGAGTAAGACAAAGAAGTTTAGATGAGTTTGTTGCATCCCTAATGGCTGTAGCATAAAGTTTGTAACAACAATAAGACCTTCTTGACCAATTAAATTCCCTAGTGGCTCAAGCAAGCTATTAAGGAAAAGAATTGATTCCACTTTAAACAATTTGAATATCTAGTAAAATCACGTATTTCAATGTATTAATTTATTTCTCCAATGCAAATTTTCAGATTAGTGCTTTATATCTATTGGGAAATAGAGTCTTGGATGCAAGATTTAGATCTACAATATCACTAGGGGTGTAGGCTCTTCTACTCCCTAGAGCATGCAAAACTAACCAAGGTAAAGCTAGGAGGGTGTAAACCCTTTTGCTCCTCCTAGTAACCTAGTAAAAAATGGCTTATCAGCTAGCAAATAACATGGACCTTGGTGGAGGGTGTATGCTATTATACTCCTCCAAGGGTTTGAGACAATATTAACAATGAAACTTGAATAAAACACCAACAAAATGTAGGAATTTTCTTACCAATTCCAAAATAGCAATATCAAACCCTAGTTACCACACAATATCCATCCATAAGCAAGAGAACAAGCCTTCAAGAGGTGTGCACCACCTTAGCTCCACAATATTCCAAGAGAAAACATCATAATATTGTTGCACAAGAGAGAGATGATCCAAATTGCCCAAATAGGGAGAAAATTTCAGCCAAGTAGTATTTCTCACATGAGAGAGTTATGTTCAAATGAAATGAAAATGATCCTTATTTATACAAAACTTCTAAAAAGTGTTTGTCCACATAAATTAGGGTAAACCACAAAACAAGGGAGCCATTATACCTTTATTTTTCCCCTTTACATAATATATTTAAATTTAACTTTAAAAAATGCACACAAGAAACCCTAAAAGGTGACGTCAACCCTCTCTGGGGTGATGTTTCGACACTTTAGCAAGTCATTAAGCAAAGGGAGGAGGTCATTGGGCCTCCTAAGGCTTCTTCTTCGTGCGCTAGGCTCATCTCTATGATGCAAAAGATATTCCTCCCCAAAAAATTCCAAGTGTCCATCAAATCAAACACCATCACCACTCAAACCCTAGCCCTTAGGTGACATCAAGCTTTCAAAAGCGACGTTTTAGCCTACAAAGGAAAATCGTTGGGCTTGCAAGGGCTAGGTAATATCCTCCAAGGTCTCTTCCTTTTCCTCCAAAGGAAACATTCCTATCATGTACTTCCCCAAGGTTTAGGCTATAACATCCAACCGATGGGCTTCCTGCCCCAATGAAGTCCCAAGCTAGGCTTGTTCCTCCAAGATGTCTATCAACAAGGTCCTGCAAAGATAGACAAGTAGGCCCTCCAAGGACCTCGAGTCAAAGCATCATGGTAAGTGAAATTGCATTTAATATATGAGTGTTCAAGCATGTACATCAAAAACTACCTAATCAAATTAAATAGGTTCTCAAAGACTCTATGCAAATTGCCAAGTGTAGGTATGGGAGGGCTGACAAGGTGACCAATTGGGTGAATCGGTCCTTAAGTCAAGGAGCGTTTCCTAGGTGGAAACCTCTCTAAGTCATGTGGAGAAGATTAAGTGGATGGGGGGTAAGACTTTTGGGCATGGGGTTCATGACATACAAGGGTTCGTATTGTCTCATTTATGGGTGCCTTTATAGAGGGTGTGTTGTACCTTCATTTTCAATGCATCCTTTTTCCAAACCCATTTATTGCCATTTGTTTTTTAAGATGTTTCCAGGTTGAAACCAAGGTGGGGCTTCTACCTAAGCATGAAAAACATTTCCCACCTTGACTCTACCCTAGTCACATTATGCTTCTCTGAGTTGAAGACAATATGTGGGACTTCTACCTAAGCATGAAAAACAATGCCCACACATGCTCTACCATGGTTGACATTTTTATATTGTTATTTTTCATGGGTCCCATCAATTTCTTATGAGAAACATTTCATTGTCCTTGAGATCCCTAGGCAAGCATCTGGAAGTTTTATGATTGGATTTTATCTTTTGTTAGCTACAAACCTCTAGGCCTTCATCCCCCTCTTCCCATGAAATGAAGTACAATCCCTTCTTGGGTCAATACACTCGAAAATCCCAAAAGATAAGGAGACAAATAAGGGGTGAAGTGATGAAAAATGATAAGTATGATAGAGAATGGCATGATGACTTGTCAAGGAGACCTCCCAGTAGAAAACCCAACCCTAAGGGTAACCACTTACTAGGGAACAATGTCGACCACCAAGGTGAAATAGGGAAAATATCATAACTTCCAAGCAAACGTTCTATAACCAAAAGCAGCTTTAAATGCAACATACTCAAATCCCTGAAATATTAAAGTGACACTTACCACAATACCTTACTTATACCTCATTGAGCAGGACCCATCATCTTACAGAAGCAAGATGATATGGGGGATGCCATCGTCACGAATATAGGAAATGCGATGGTGAAGCGGGTATTTGTATGTGCATGTGGATGTTGTCAGTCATTTGTCTCTCGGTACTCCATGTCTGCAACTTAAGGGCCTTGAGACATCATCTCCTTAGTTATCCCTAGAAATTAGGGATAACACTCATGATCAAGACGTCTATTTTGGGAAAATGATACCTCGTTGAAAAGGTAATTGGACAAGGAAGACAATGGGAGAAGTTTCAATGGCTAAATTCGGCTATATTTTTTTTCCAAAACTTAAAATAGTGGTCAACTTTGTTTTTATGACTTTCTGGGACATCTGTTTGGAACCTTGACTTTCTGAGGCTATAAGTTGAGATCTAGACCTCCAAATTTTGCTCAAGAGGACTCATTGGAAAGCTAGAATGATGAATATTGTTTCTAGAATGGTTTCCATGGCTGAGAAGTCACTAATCATGCTCAAAAAATTAAAAGACAATCCAATTTTTTCATAAATTCAATTTTAAATTTTGGAAATAAAAGTTTATTAAATAACTTTTATAAAAGGCTGAAGTGGGTCCCATTTGGAGCCATAAATTTCAATGACCTAAATTCATTAATAAGCATTCAATAAATCATTTATTAAATGATTTGATATTTATTCCAAAAAGAGGAAGCACATGGGAACTTCTAGAAGACTAGAAATCCTAACTACTAGGGAAAAGCTTTTCAAAGAAGCATTGGGGGCGGATTTAAAAGATAGAGAGAGCACCACCAAAGAAAGTGTTCAAATCATCAAGATAACATTGGTTTAGCCTTCAATATGCAACCAACTATCTCATCAACAAACACATATCTCCATTTTCCTTGCTTCTTCTTCTTCTACACAATTTCTCTCAAAGCTTTTTGTTTGTATATATGAGATTGAGCATAAGGCTAAGCTTTTCGACTGTTTTTCCTTTTATTCTTCCAGGTCTCTTCCAAAAAAGATCAATAGGAGTATTTTATAGCCATACATATGACTTGTAATATAAGCCAAGGTTGTTTCATTGATTAATGGAGGTCTAGTCCTTGCGTTTGGCAGACTATATTTCTAAGCATTAGTCAATTAGTTTACTTAAATTATTTGTAATGTGAAATATACATTATGTATTAAAATCCACAAAGAACTATTCCAGGGTATAAGTGTAATGATTTCTCATACTTTGGGATTTATGAATATGAGATTTTTGGAGTATGCCCATCAAATCCTTTTTAGTTTCGAAAGAAATAGTCATTTAAAGTTCTTTGAAGTGATCAACACCATTTCATATTTTTTCTTGTGAGAAGATATGGTTGCATCTTTTTCTTGCATGTGTTTTAGAGGGATTTTATAATGAATCTAAGCATATATATTATTTTTATATTGAAGCCTTTCTTTATCTTTTTACTGTAAAGAAGTTGCTTGGTCCATTTCTAGGAAAATGTAGCACATAAAGAGCAATCCCGTTATCAAGAACAATTTCATATACAAATTAAAGCAATAAGGATTTGGGGTTTGTTGTTTAGCATTCTCCCATTTGGCAGTCCAGTCCAAGAAAATCAGATATATCTTTCAGACAAACATAGAGGAGTACTACCTCTTTGAAAACACAAAGTGATTTTATCCTCACAAGGTTGTTGTTGAGATTTTGACCAATATGAACATCAATATTTTTGGTGACCATACTAGGGAATGGTTTATTTTTAAGGTATCTGAGGCTTTGTTTCAGATCTGATTGAGGAACCAGAGTCTCCATGGTTCAAATTTTCGAAAAGGAAATTCAAGAAGACTGCTACTTATTCTAGATGTACATGTGTTACAAAAAGACTATTCAAATATATTTGAATGACCTCAAAGATAATGTTCCTCGATATTTGGGAACAAGTCAAATATCATAACCTTTGAAGAGCCATGAACCATCAAAGACTCAGGACGATCAACTCGCTGGCAATTCCATTGAATTAATTTTCAGATGCCTTAGCAACTCCATTGGAAAGATTGAAAAATTTCAAGAAAATCCTCATGGTGACTCCACCGAAGAATTGTGTTTATGTCATGATGCTCCTTTTCCTTCCCCACCAAGCCCATGAATGGATTTTCAAAATGCAGCAAAGAGAGGTACCCAAAGAAGGAAGCAACTACATAGAAGCCATTTAAATTTACCAGAAGTGGATTGCCAAATGCCAGACATTTCCATTGAGAAATTTCCCACATTCTTTCAGAATACTTCAGAGGATGCAGAGCAACATTTGTTTAAATTCAAAAGCACATGTGATGTTTTCAATATCTCTGAAGATAATGCTACTTGTCAATTATTTGCACAAACTTTGCATGGGAATGCTCGTGAATGGTTCTTTTCATTGCTAACTGGGACCTTTACCAGTTGGGATGCATTGGAAACTTGTTTTGCTGAAAAATACTTCCCAAGAGTGCACCCATGTGCCCTTTCTGGTGTTTTCAATGTTGTTTCCCACTCACCCTCTCCAATATGGATGCAAGATAATGAAGCAAGTGATTTGGAAGAAAATCTAATCAAAGATTGGAAAATGTTTCTGAATCAAATCATATTTATAAAACTTAAAATGAGAATTCCAATCTCCAAGCGCAAGATTTAAGCTTCTCATATACTCCACATGAAGATATTTCAGGCAACAAATTTGAGAATGAAATTGAGGAGTCTCCACCAAATGCACAACAAGATTTCAACCAACATATTCATATGGAAAATGTTGCAACAAGTTTTCAATGGCCACATCTTGATAATGAAAAGTCACAAGAATATTGGCAACAAGAAGAATTGGTGGAAGAAATTTATCTTGAGAACAATGATGGGAAAGATTGCCATTACATGAAGGAAGAATGCTTTGGAGACATTCCCAATAAATCAAGAATCTTTGATGTGGTTGGTAATAGGGAGAAATATGAAAACATTTTTAAATGGGAAACTTCTCATCCAACCAAACATTGCAGCACTCATGAGCAACCAAGAGTTGATTTTATTGAATCTTGGTTCCAAAGCATTGTTGGCCAAGCAATGCAATCATATTTTTAGCACATACAACTCAATTTTACTTCAGTACACTTTGGACATGCTCTTGACTCCCTAATAGCAACCCCGATATGTTCCCCAATTCTGGATTTCATTCTACAGATCAGTTGGATGCTTGAATCAATCCATTCAAAATCTACGCCCTTTCCTCCAAATATGTTATGGTAGGTAGATCTTGTTTGTACACATTTTGTTTCTCCAGTCAAAGTTTTGCATAATAATGTAGTTGCTAGATGGAGATAATGTTTGAAGATGACTCCATGACTAATAGACGAGGAATTACAAGAATTTATTATGAATATGACTCCATATCCCAATGGAGAAGGCAATTGGTCTAATTTTGGTGTTCTCATCAACCCACAAGGGGTCACGGTCCCGTAGTTGGAGCTAGTTATTGATAATAAAAAAATTGATTACTTTGTTTTTTCTCTCTTTGGAATAATAATAAAAAAATTATAAGGAGGAATTTGTTTATGCTCATCATTTCATGGGATAGCCCTCAGTCTCATCTTCGTCATGCATTTTATAAAATCAAAATCTGATTTCGTATGCCCTAGATACTCATGGTTTTTTCCAACTCCTTGACAAAGATATTGCAAGAAGAGCTTTGAAAAATTGACAAGGAATTTCTTCTAAGTGTTGTGCCCATCTTCTCCTCCTCTCCACATGAATGCTTCAACACTTAGTTTATTCTCCTCTTCGTAGATGGAGGAACTCCATTCCCATATTACTCCATCTCTCCTTCCTCGGAAGTCTATTTTCTCCCTTGTCCTACTCTTCCCCACTTAGTTTATTTCCTAAGTTTTATTCCCTCACTTTGTTTATTTTTGAAGTTTTATTCCCACTTCTCCCTTATCACCCTCTCCCGTACATCTCTTCTTATTCTCCCATACTCTCCTTACTTATTATATTTTCCTAAGTCTCCTCCCATATCCCCTTCTCCACTCCCTATCCATTTCTCGTACCTGCGGACCTGCCACACATCATCTCTCCTACCCCGCCACACTTCATCTCTCCTACCCCACCATACCTCTTACCTTGTGGCCCACCACACCTAATATATCCTGCCCCGCAGCCTCGCCATACTCCACTCCCCATTCTTCACTCCACTCCCACTCCCTCCTACCCTGCAGCCCTACCATACTCCACTACCCTGCCACACCTCCCCTCTCATCCTATTCTCCATATTCTCTCTTAGTTTATTTCTCAAATTTTATTCATGTACACGTGAAAACCAATCAAATCAAGACATGTGGTAACCAATTATATTGAGACACATGGCAACCAATTATATTGAGACATGTGACAGCTTATTACACTGAGACATGTGGCATCCTATGGCAACCTATCATACTGAGACACATGGAGATGAATGGATAGTGACTAAGCAACCAAAATTTTACTAAGTCATGCATTTTTCTAAGGCACAAGAGATACATTAAGACCTCCATGAGCTCCTTTACTTCACATGAATGATATGGAAGGTATTTTAATTAGAAACGATATATGTTTCACTCTCCGCGATAAATGTGGGACTAAAAAGGTGGAATTAAATCAAGGGATAAGATTGATCCACGAACTAGATCGATGATTGTCGAGCAACGATCTTCCATAGCTCATAACTCATGATCCATATGTCCGTTTTTGTGCAAATGATACCTCGTTGGAAAGGTGATTTGACAAAGAAGACAATGGCACATGATTCAATGGCTAAATTTGTATATAGGTTTTCTAGAAATTAAAAGAATAGTCAGCTTTGTTTTTATGACTTGCATGGAAATATATTTGGAACCTCGACTTTTTGAGGCTATAAGTTGAGATCCAAACCTACAAAATTCATTCAAGAGGACTCATTGGAAAGTTGGAATGATGACGATTGTTTATAGAATGGTTCAGAGGATGCAAAGCAACATTTGTTTAAATTCAAAAGCACATGTGATGTTTTTAATATCTTTGAAGATAATGTTACTCGTCGGTTTTTTGCACAAACTTTGCATGGGAATGCTCATGAATGGTTCTTGTCATTGCTTCCTAGGACCATTACCAGTTGGGATGTGTTGGAAACTTCATTTTCTGAAAAGTACATCCCAAGAGTGCACCCATATGTCGTTTCTGGTGTTTTCATTGTTGTTTCCCACCCACCCTCTCCAATATGGATGCAATATAAAGAAGTGACTATTTTGGAAGAAAAACTAATCAGAGATTGGAAAAATTTTCTAAATCAAGTCATATTTCTAAAACTAAAAATGAGAATTACAATCTTCAAGTGCAAGACTTAAGCTTCTTATACACTCCACATGAAGATATTTCAAACAACAAATTTGGGAATGAAATTTATGAGTCTCCACCAAATGTACAACAAGATTTCAACCAACATACTCATGCGGAGAATGTTGCAACAGGTTTGCAATGGCCGCATATTGAAAATGAAAAGTCACAAGAAGATTGGCAGCAAGAAGATTTGGTGGAAGAAATTAATCTTGAGAACAATGATGAGCAAGATTGCCATTACATGAAGGAAGAATGCTTTCAAAACATTACCAATAAATCAAAAATCTTGGATGTGGTTGGTGATAAGGAGAAAGATGAAAACATTTTCAAATGGGAAACTTCTCATCCAACTAAAGATTGCAACACTCATGAGCAACTGAGAGTTGATTTTATTGAATCTTGGTTCCAAAGCGTTGTTGGCCAAGTAATGCAATTGAATTTTGAGCACATCGGGCTCAGTTTAACTTCAATACACTTTGGACATGCTCTTGACTCGATAGCAGCCATGATATGTTCCCTAATTCTAGATTTCAATCTACATATTAGTTGGATGCTTGAATGGCTCCATTGGAAATCCACTCACACTTGAAAAGTCACCCTTTCCTCCAAATAGGTTAGGATAGGTAGATCTTGTTCGTACATAGTTTCTTTCTTCAGTCAAAGTTTTACATAATAAAGCAATTGCTAGATCGAGATAATGTTTGAAGATGACTCAATGACCCAATGGATGAGGAATTGCAAGAATTTATCTCAAGATGACTCCATAGCCCAATGGAGAAGGTAGTTGGTCTGATTTCAATGTTCTCAGCAACCCACATGGGGTCATTGTTCTGCGGTTGGAGCCAGTTGTTGATCAAAAATTTGATCACTTAGATTTTTTTCTCTTTAGAATAATAATAATATAAATTATCAAAAGGATGAATTTGTTTATTCTCATTAGTTCATGGCATAGCCCTCAGTCTCATCTTTGTCATGAATTTTACGGAATCAAAATCCAAGTTCGTATGCCCAATATAATCATGGTTTTGTCCAGCCCCCTAACAAAGAGATTGCAAGAAGAGCTTTGAAAATTTGATGAGGAATTTCTTTTAAGTGTTGTGCCCAATGTCTTCCCCTCTTCTCCACATGAACGCTTCAATACTTAGTCTATTATCCTCTTCGTGGATGGTGGGATTCCATTCCTATATTACCCCATCTCTCCTTCCTCGCAAGTCTCTTTTCTCCCTTGTCCTACTCTCCCTCACATAGTTTATTCTTATTTCCTAAGTTTTATTCCCTCACTTTGTTTATTTCTTAAGTTTTATTCTCTCTTCTCCCTTGTTTTACCCTCTCCTATACCTCTCATCTTATTCTCCCATACTATCCTTACTTAGTATATTTTCCTAAGTATCCTCCCATCTCCCCTTCTCCACTCCCTATCCCTTTCCCATACCCGTGGACTCAACACACCTCATCTCTCCTACCCTGTGACCCACCACACCTCATCTCTCCTACCTCACGACCCGCCACACTTAATATCTCCTACCCCACCATACCTCTAACCCTGCGGCCCCGCCATACTCCACTCCCCCTTCCTCATTCCACTCACACTCCCTCCTACCTCGTGACTCCACCACACCTTTCATCTCGTCCTATTCTCCATACTCTCCCTTAGTTCATTTCTCAAATTTTATTCCTTTCAATGTGGAAACCAATCACATCAAGACACATGGAAACCAATTACAATGAGACATGTGACAACCAATTATGCCAAGACATGTGACAACCTATTATATTGAGACACGTGGCAGCGTATGACAACCAATCATACTAAGATACATGGTGATGACTGGGCAATGACTCGACAACCAAAATTTTACTAAGACATGAATTTTTCTAAGGCAAGCAAGCTACACTAAGACCTCCATAAGATCCTTTCCTTCACATGAATGATATGGAAAGCATTTTCATTGCAAACACTATATGTTTCACCCCCCATAATACATTTGGGACTTAAAAGGTGGAATTGAATCAAGGGATAAGATTTATCCATGAACTAGATCGACGAATGCTAAGAAATGATATTTCAAAGCTCATAACTCATGATCCAGTCATAATTTGAAAAAAAAGACAATGAGACGGGTTTCAATGGTTGAATTTCGCTATAATTTTTCCAGAAATTAAAAGAACAATCAACTCTGTTTTTATGACTTGTTGGGAAATATGTTTGGAACTTCGACTTCCCGAGGCTATAAGTTGAGATTGATACCTCCAAATGTTTCTCAAGAGGACTCGTTGAAAAGATAGAATGATGAAGATTGTTTCTATAATGTTTTCCATGGATAAGAAATCACTTATTATGCTCAGTAAATTAAAATACAATCCACTTTTTTCAGAGAGACAATTATAAATTTTGGAAATAAAAGTTTATTAAATTACTTTTATTAAAGGAGGAATTGGGTCCCACTTGGAGGCACGAATTTCAATGACCTAAATTCATTAATAAGCATTCAATAAAGAATTTATTAAATGGTTTACTCTGTATTCCAACAAGAGGAAGCACGTGGGAACTTCTAGAAGAACAAAAACCCTAACTACTAAGGCAAAGTTTTTCAAAGAAGCATCAGGAGCATATTTTAAAGAGAGAGAGCATCGTCAAAGAAAGTGTTCAAATCATCAATATAGCATTGGTTTAGCCTTTAATACGTAGCCAACTCTCTCATGAGCAAATGCAAATCTCCATTTTTCTTGCTTCGTCTTCTTCTCCACAATTTCTCTCAAAACGTTTTGTTTGTATATCTGAGATCAAGCATAAGGATGAGTTTTTTTAGTGTTTTTCCTTTTATTCTTCCAGATCTCTTCCTAAAAATATTAATAGGAGTATTTTACATCCATACATATGATTCATAATGTAATTCAGCGTTGTCTAAATGATTCGTGGAGGTTTAGTCCTTGCGTTTGGTAGGTTATATTTCTGAGCACTAGCCAATCGGTTTGTTGAAATGATTTTGATCAGGGGATCAAATTTTGCTCAATTTTCAAAGTGCTCGGATTGATACGAAAATAGTTCCATTGCGTCCATCTCGTTTTCCTGATTCCGGTGGTATATTTATTTTCGCAAATGGAGTCCGTATGGAGGAGATATCGCGATTTGACCGCCAAGTCAAACAGGGAAAAATTTGGGATGCTGATTGTACCTGTCCGTACAATCTGTACGGCCACGTGGAGGGCCGTACCATCATGATGACGTGGCATATTGATGATGTGGCACAGTCTAGTTGGGTGATCATTGACCAGTGATATGTTGACACGTGTCGCTATGTGGTTGGCTTATGTTTTTGTGTTTCTATAAAATGGTTTGGAGGCCGCGGGGTTCGACCCCCGGACCTCCCAAACACCAAAGCTTTCATAACACTACGCTAGCCAACAAACCCGCACTTGTTCCTTGTTATATAGTTCGGTGCATATATATTTAAGTTTGGATGTTGTATTGTGTGGAAAAGGGCGCGGGCCGGGGCCCCAAGCCCCGACCCATGGTTTCATTGTAAACACATATAACCGCATGTTTATATATAGCGCGGGATTGCATATAGTCTACGGACTAT
>ML785627.1:288969-319908 GCA_009831015.1 Picea engelmannii | reverse complement strand
GAAGGCATTTGGAAGCACCTTCAAACTTTCACTGTCCGCCAGATCGATCTCTTGGAGATTCGTTAAACTCTCTATGGAATTTGAAAGCGCCTCCAAACTTTTCCAGCCCTGCAGATTGATCTTTCGAAGATTCAGTAAAGTCCGGAAGGCATTTGGATGCACCTCCAAACTGTCACATTTGCCCAGATCGATCTCTTGGAGATTCGTTAAACTCTCTATGGAATTTGAAAGCGCCTCCAAACTTTTCCAGCCATGCAGATTGATCTTTCGAAGATTCAGTAAAGTCCTGAAGGCATTTGGATGCACCTCCAAACTGTCACAGTTGCCCAGATCGATCTCTTGGAGATTCGTTAAACTCTCTATGGAATTTGAAAGCGCCTCCAAACTTTTCCAGCCCTGCAGATTGATCTTTCGAAGATTCAGTAAAGTCCTGAAGGCATTTGGATGCACCTCCAAACTGTCACAGTTGCCCAGATCGATCTCTTGGAGATTCGTTAAATTCTCTATGGAATTTGGAAGAGCCTCCAAACTTTTACAGCCGCCCAGCTCGATCTTTCGGAGATTCGTTAAAGTCCCTAAGGCATTTGGAAGCACCTTCAAACATTCACAGTAGCGCAGATCGATCTCTTGGAGATTCGTTAAATTATCTATGGAATTTGGAAGCTCCTCCAAATGTTTACAGCCGTACAGATCGATCTCTCGGAGATTCGTTAAAGTCCCGAAGGCATTTGGAAGCACCTTCAAACTTTCACAGAAGACCAGATTTATCTTTTGGAGACTCATTAAATTAGCTATGGAATTTGGAAGCCTCTCCAAACTTTTACAGCCCCACAGATTGATCTCTTGGAGATTCGTTAAAGTCCCGAAGGCATTTGGAAGCACCCTCAAACTTTTACAGTTGTCCAGATGGATCTCTTGGAGATTCGTTAAATTCTCTATGGAACTTGGAAGCGCCTCCAAACTTATACAGTCCCGCAGTTTGATTTCTCGGAGATTCGTTAAAGTCCCGAAGGCATTTGGAAGCACCTTCAAACTTTCACAGTAGCCCAGCTGGATCTCTTGGAGATTCGTTAAATTCGGTATGGAATTTGGAAGCGCCTCCAAACTTCTACAGCCATGCAGATTGATCTCTCGGAGATTCTTTAAAGTCCCGAAGGCATTTGGAAGCACCTTCAAACTTTCACAGTTCCACAAATGGATCTTTTGGAGATTCGTTAAATTCTCTATGGAATTTGGAAGCTCTTCCAAAAGTGGAGCATTGACAATATTTAACTCTCGCAACAGCAGAGGTGCCTATAAATTACATGAACCAATGGAAATTATGAAAGATAAAACATATGACGATGATTTTCATCTGCAAATTATAAATTACGTGCGTCTACATCTTACCTACACATACATCTGCCTACCTGAGATTCAGGTGCCCACAACCTTTCCAAATCCTTCCCGCCCACTTCCAAAACTCTTAAATCGCGCATTGGAATGCAGGAAGGCAGGGAAGAGCCGGGACACTTCTTCCAGCGGAGCCATATGAGATTGAGATTTCGTGACCGCACCTTACTCAATACACCTTCTACAAGATCGCCTTCAACTTCAAGAAGTTGCAATTTACTGATTCTGGACACCTCATCACTGAAACTTCCCTCCCAAGTATCTGACATGGTGGATTGAGAAGCCATTTTAATTCCGCGTACTTCTGTTACCTGTTCGTTAATTGAAAACAATAAAGAATTATGACAATGTGCGCCCTAAATTTGATTGAATTAAAAGTTTTGAAAGTCGTTGACACGGATAGAAAAGGTCGGGACGATCGAAGCACTTACAGATGATTGCTCCAGCAAATCATAGACGTCGTTTATCGTGGCATTCCAAAGACGACGTGGCATCGATACTTCCTTAGCAATGCTTCTTCCCAAGTCTCTCAGGTGATCATGCATTCTTATCTCATTTATCTTATTCATTCCAAAGCCCCACTCAACCACTTCAACCAGACACTTATTCTCTAAATTTCTAAGCCCCACGGAACCTTTCCAGCGTGATCCTCTCCATATTCTTATCCACTTATCCTTATCTTCTCCTATGGAAAAACAAGCAATATCTAAAAAAATTTGCTGCTCCTCTAGATTAAGTGAGTCATAACTAATTTTTAGTCTCGCTTGTATGTCACTAGGTAGCTTTTCAAGTCCATTCAAATGCTCTTCCCAGTAGGATCTGTCATTTTCTTGACAGAGTAGAGCCCCAAACACTTCCAACGACAGAGGCAATCCGTCGCAGGCTTTTAAAAACCCATCTACAAGATCTTCAAATTCTGGTGTTGGACGTGGCTGAAAGAAGGCATGCGAGCAGAAAAGCTCTAAAGAGTGCGGTCTATCAAGGCCTTTCAGCTGATAAATTGACGAGTCTGTGATTCTTGTTCTAAGTACTTTCTTGTCACGAGAAGTAATCAAAATCAAACTCATGGGGTCAAGGACATCCTTAATTGGCAACAACGCATCCAATTGATCGAGATGATCTACATCGTCTAATATTATGAGAGCGTGACAAGATTTGAGATTCTTTTCAAATATCCCAATACCTTCTTCCCAGCGCTTAATTTGGACATCTTTACCTTTTATGTCCTTAATGAGCTCCCTTTGCAAATAAGTTAGAGACTTTGTAGCTGCATTTTCTCTCACATCAAATAAAAAGGAGGATGATTTGTAATTTGATCTCTTACCGTTAAAAAAATCTCTGGCCAGTGTCGATTTCCCAATTCCACCTGAACCTACAATCCCCACAACCTTGGCCTCCAGCCGGCCCTGCCCCTCTAGCTGGGATAGGACTGTCCTTTCAAACTCTTCAAGTTTTTCTTGCAAACCAATTTTATGCTTGGCCACAAACAGTGGTGGTTTTGGAACCTCTTTCAAAACCCTTTGTATCACCTTATCCACCAGCTCCACCAAATCCCTGAATATTCAAATTCAGGGAAAGGTAAAATAACTACTGAGAACAGACCTAACTAAGTTTATAATGTACATATCAATTCAACAAATTAAAAAAAATAATAGAAATTTACAAATTAAAAGCCAGCACGGATTGGGATATTGGAAGATGCTCACCCATTGCATGCCTCTAGCTCGAAGCCGCTTATATCTGCAACACTAGAAAGAGCCTTTTTCCATCCCTGAATTATTTGCAAAACGTATCGTTTCTTCTTTTCGTGTCCTCGCAGGGCATCCGCATACGCTCCTTTGTCCGGCCACCGGAGATCAGAAGGTTTAACCTTGTAAAACACGGGAAGAATCGTACGCTTAGAGTCGAGCACGAGGACGAGCTCGTCCAGGCACCAGTTCGATTCTGCGTACTTTTCAGAGAAAATCGCTATATGGACGGAGGCGCCTTGAATGGCGGCTTTTATTTGAGAACGAATGATGTGTCCAGGCTCCAATTCTGGCAAGTCAAGAAAGACTCGCAATCCCTTGGATTGAAGGTCACGGTAGAGAAGGCTGGCCAGGGTTTTTTTTACGTCGGGCCCCCGATGGTTGATAAACACATCGTAGGGGGTATTAAGAGTCGACGCAGAAGAGGAGGGGGCATTAAGAGTCGACGCAGAAGAGGAGGAAGAAGAAGAAGCAGATGCAGACGTATTACGGAAGAAGCAGAGGAAGAAGCGGAAGCAGAAGCAGATGCATAGGAAGAAGCAGATGCAGAGGAAGAGGAAGATGCAGATGTAGGTGGATGTCGGTTCTGCCATTGGAATTTGGATGAACGGATGTTAATACTATAACAAATGGTGAGCGAGCACAGAAAGGGAGTTGGATCAGGGGAAACTGAACACAAAGCTTGTTGCTTTGGTTTTAAGGGAAAAAACCAAACTAATGGTGAGCGAGCAGACAGCCAGATTGATTGGTGAAAACTAAGTCTGAAGCACAGAAAGGGAGTTCGATCAGAGGAAACTGATCACAAAGCTTGTTGCTTTGGCTTTAATTGAAAAAAAGCAATCAAGCAATACGGTATAACGTGGCTGCTTTGGCACTCCGCGTTGATTAGACGTTGAATAGTGTTGCGATGTGACGTCGCTCTTTAACAACCGACAACACCATGTGCCCGATCTTTGGGTCCACGCGTTTAAAAGTGAAGATGCCAAACAGCTGTTCCACGCTTCGTTCTCTGTACACCGACTTTCTTTTTTTTTTTCCTTTAATAAAATGCATATTACTCCAGTCTTCCTTATATTATTATTCGAAAAAATATAATAATAATAATAATTTATTTTTAAGTTCACAGTCAAGTTAAACACAAAATTGGTGTATAAAACTCTTTTGTTTGTGGGACAAAGGACAGTTCACAATTTTAATGGCCGACAATCAATCTGTATGAAATCTTTTTTTATCAAGATCAAGATCTTTCAAAGATACTTGGTATAGAGCTTGAAACCTAAGTATCATGCCTTCATAAAGAAGTTAGTATTTTGAATCACATAAGGTCCTTTGCTAATAAACTTTTTTCTGTGTTGAAAAAAATTTCAAAATTTCAAAATTTCTTGCAATTGAATGGATAAGCACCCTATCCATTAGAATAGATTCCCAAGCCACTTCTATCTAACTTCTAAGCTTTTTCAGTGAGTGTCATAAACTGTATGACTATAAATCAATCCATATGCTAAGAAATAGGCCTTTTCTTGGTTGACTTACATTGAATCAAACTTAACACTAGCATACCAACTATTTTGTCTATACTAAAAATAGAGAATATGCTACCTTCATAGTCCTAAACCAAACCAACAATGCACTCTCCACTATTAAAGGATGTTGATAGAAGAATAATTTTGTTCAATGATGTTGACATGCTTTTCTCTTCCCCTTAATAATTTTGTTGTTTTTTCTTAAAATTTCAAAGGAGGATGTTATTTTCACTAAGAACGACTACCAAGACTACACCAACTTAAATGTAACAAATAAAAGTATTATTACTGGCAATTGCCCTTGATAAAGCAAAGGGACATTGTAAAAGAATGTGATGTGTTAAAATGTAATCTATATATGTGGATTTGAATAAATCAATGAGTAGAGAAACTCATTGTCGAAAGAAGAATGAACATGTTTGGACCATTTAGTATTGTGTTGGGAGCCAACTAATAATAGATTCAATCAATAGTCATTATGTCTCTCCCAAATTTTATAAAACATGTCTCTCCCAAATTTTATAAAACAAGTATTGCAGAGCTTTTGGAAGTCAAGGAGTTTGAAGTTTCAAATTTGTGGATTTTGTTTAGAATTAAATACTTTATTTTTCTTATTTTATTGACAATGAAACGTGTACCAAAACATTCTCAGGATGAAATTGTTTCAACTGTAAGAATGCCTACAACAAACACTGTATGAAAGGCATTGTCGTGGATACAACGGACCCAATACTGGTCTTTAATCTAGAATTTAAATGAATGTTTGTTAGATAACTTTTCATCCCCTACTAAACATATTATTTAGTGAAATTTCCAAAGCTTGTGCCCCTAGAGGAAATTTGGCCATCTTTAATTTTTTGTTTTCCTTTTCTTTCCCATTGGTGTTCAGAGAATCTTTAATAAATTGTCATTTTGAGCAGTTTCCCTCCAATGGAAAGGTATTATATTAGTTACAGTGTGTAATGTCCCTTTCCAAATATGAGCTCTATAGAGGAGGCTTAATGGTCTAAACCGCCCTATTAGACTATAGCTAGGGCCATAAAAGGGGTAAACAAGGTTACTAGAGGTCACTCTAGTCAAAGGTGTTATGTTTGGAAAGTGACAATGAGCTAAAAGTGGTTAAAAACGCTTTTAAGCCATTATGAGCTAAAAATAGAACAAACGAGCTAAAATTAGAAGGCAACAGTGAATTAGGTTTTCAATAGTGAATTAGGGTTTAGGAAAGCTATAAGAGAAGGGTCAACGACCTAATCAATCATTATGCAGATTTTGACTTGTCATTGAGGAGAGAGGCACATCTTAAGAGAGATAGTTCGTTGGATTCCAGGAGGAAGACACCAGTTGGTTGATTTCGGTGTTGAGAGACACACCCTAGTCACCGAGAAGATCACACAGGTCTTCCATCATTCTTCAACAGTAGTTACACAGGTTCCAGCAGCAAGGGCACACTTATCCAGGGTGAGGGTGGAGCTTATGAGGAGGTTCAGTGGATTGACTTGTCCCATCCAGGGAGAGTTCATAGATTCCCTTTCGACCCAGTTGAGAGGAAGGCAAGGCACATCTTTTGCCTAGTTCCTTGTCATATTCCAACAGAGGAATCATCTAGGGCACATTTTCTAGAGTTGGGAGTGCGACACTTTTGGCGGACACATTTAGGGTTCCCGAGCGATCATCAGATCATATCTAGGGAAACCCTTCCAACCCATTTCCCAGTAGGCCAAGGCAATCATTTTGAGATACATCCTAGCTAATTCTGATGGTGGAATCACTAGGGCGCAGTTTTCCAGTGAGGGAGGGGCGCATTCCCCCAGGGGGATCCGTCTGGGGTCCATACACACCAGCAGAGGGGCCGATCAATTACCAGGACTGAGATCTAGAGAAGGGAGCACCATTTAGGAAAGTTTCTAGGCCATTCCAAGAGGTTTAGCCACTAGGGAAAACTTTATGAACTTTCAGCAGTTACTGTGCGAGTTTCCACAGTTCCAGCTCATCCATTGATCCTGTAGTACTCATTTATTATTAGGTATTATCTTTTAGTTTTCTTATTGTGTTCCTACTAAGATCCTTTTGCCATTTTATCTAGCCAAGTGATTCATTTTATTCAGCCACATTCGACATTTGTACTCCGTAGAGATATCATAATATAAACTTTGCAGTATTTTGTCGCATTTGTTATTTGTATGATAATTTTTATGTTGTAAACCATTAATCCTACACACACATTAGCAGCATTTCCTAGACTAGCCAAGTCAGGAACATTACAGTGGTATCAAAGCTTTAGTCCTGCCAGCTTGTGACTAAAGATGATGAGTGCAGCTGTAACACACCTGCGGTGGGGACTCAAATTTTCGCTCTTCTTAGGAGAATCAATACCCTCATTTGGGGTCTTTATTCTATTCTGCTCTTCCAGAGATTTTCATCCACGATCTCCATGCTCCGAAATGAGCTCAGAGCTGGCAGATATCCTCTCTCAAGTTCTTTGGGTTCTTTCATCCCCCTATACTTGCATATGACCGCGGACTATGACCAGACGCCAAGACAACATGCGCCAAGACAACCACCACGCGAATCCTTCGGAGTGGCAAACCTCTGAAGTTCACGATCCATCGCCGCATGTCCTCAAGGATTTCGACGACCCTGATTTACTTCGAGACTTCGGTGTTCGAGAGTTTCAAACACTCCAACTCTTTTTCCTCTGAAGTACTCCATACCCGAAGTTCCAAATTAGGCACCAAACGTCCATCTAAATCAATGGCTTGGATCCACTTCGGGACTTCAGCGTTTGAGAGTCCCGGATGCTCACACCACCTTTTCTCCTGGAGTGTTTTCTTCTGAAGTTAAGGATCGTGCGCCATGCGTCCCTCTCATTCGATGGTGGGGATCCACTTCAGGCATCCCTCTACTCCATGTTGATTTCTCCCCACTTCCGAAGTATGGGATCTACTAACGCATGTTTCCTGCAGATCGATGGCTATAAATTACTTCGGCTCTTCGGGCTTCAAGAGTTTCAACCTCTCACCACTCACTTTTTCCCAGAGTGATTTCACCCGAAGTCAACGATATGTCGACGCATGTTTCTCTCAAATCGATGGTCATGATTTACTTCGAGAGTTCTCAACTCGCGTGACCCCACTTTCCTCCGAAGTGGCTATCTCCCGAAACGGAAGATCTATTGACACCTGTCCTCAACTGACGGATGACTCAGATGAACTCTAGCTCTCCGACCTTCAGGAGTTCTTGTTCAACACATACCCTTTTCTCCCTGAGTGATTTCACCCAAAGTGCAGGATCTAACGACACCTGTCCCTTTCGCTTGGACGACTCAGATCTGCTTCGACTCTTCGGCTCGTAACTTCCGTTTAAGGGTCCTTTGGATCCCAGTGTGTGCCACTCTGCGAGGGACACCTGGCAACCCTATCACTTGATACATGGGCTCCCACAGGATAGTGATGTTGATACTCGCATCCCCATGATCGAATGGTCATGAGGGATCCCAAAGGATTCTTAGATCCACGGTCCACATCAACTTCAGGACTTTGGGACTTTGGGGGTTTTGGTGCTACCAACCTCTATCCTCCTGAATTCATCAACATTAGAATGAATATATCATAGATCCGATGATCGGGATAATTCTTGGGCATCCTCAGATCTATGACCCACATTAACTTCAAGACTTCGGGGGGGTTTCACCTCCTGTGCAGCGAATATGCTCGATTCGTCGGACTCGTGAAGTCTGAGAGGTTATAAGGGTTAACACCCACATTTTTTCTCTAGATTCGACGATCATGAAGAACTTCAGCTTCTCCTGAACTAATCTCATCCATTCATCTTCCAAACGAAAGGATCTCTCCTTTTGGGACTTAAATCTTGCTATCCTACCTAATCTTTTCCAGTTCCTTAAGTACCTAGGTAATTTGTGCTAATTCTCCTGAACTTAACGCTTACAGAAATCCTTCACGCACCTCTTGCCCCCATCTATCAACTCTAGAACTAAAGGGTTTATTGATCCCTACATGCCTCATAGAGGTTTTGTGCACACATGCACTACCTCTCCTGAGCTTTGACGGGTCCCTTCCTTCAGAAAGACTGGGAGTGTTGGCATGCACACGTGAGGCTATACCCAAAGTCAACGAATTCACAGTTCATTTATTTTAACTTGAGCCACCACATGGCTCAGGAATTTACGTGTACAGGCCAGAGAATTTATTATTTTCTTAAATACACAATTAGGAAGAACTGAAGGAATACAATATAAATCATTAAGCAAACATATCCATCCCTGCAATGTTCATAGGATGTCCAACTTTAATTCACAGTTACCACTTAAATACATAAGATATGTGATTACTTATCTATTACAGGTGGTAGCCAACTAACCATAGGCTCAGAGGCATTCATTCTTAGCAGTCTGTCCACCCCCATGCCAAGCCATGATATCAACAGGGAATTTATGCCAATTCTCATCAATCCTTTCTCTTTCGCATATTCTGCGAGGTTTATCATATGATTCCTCAACATCAAGCTCGCGGCCTTCCACTTAGGTCTCGTTCTCTGCATACTCTCAAAGATATCTCTCTCTGTCACGGCCTCGACGAGGTTTATTAGATTCTTTCTCCGCATCAATTTAATGGCCCTCTGCTCATTCTCTACTGGAATGTTTTTCACATTCTCCACTCTCCTCTTTACATTCCCTCGCGTGCCTTGCACGCACATCCCTCCTATCATGTTCCTTCTGTCATAAGGAAACTCGGGTCAGCCTGGTCTACTAGACCCAGTGATACTTCGGGCTAACATTCTGCATCTAGACCATGCTTCCATTCATGGGGGTGGTTGATAATTCAACCACTGGTCCTTTCTTCATTAACTGATTTCTCTCCTTGGGATCCGAAGGAGGTTTATTATCATTATCAAAGGGAAACTTGGGGTTATTTGATATAATTAACCCTCTCTTATAGTTTTCACATTCTTTCCTCTAGTGATATCATGGCCAGTACTTTCAAGGCTTCACCCCCATAGTCAGTTATTGGTAACTCAAACAATAATACATTTACACTGTTCCCATGCCACAACATGGTAATCCTAATTAATGATTAATTACAAGTTCGGGGAAACAAAGGTGTTACAATTCCCCCCGAAAAGGAACACCGTCCTCGGTGTTCTTTCTCAGTAACACCTGTCATGCCTTTCCCATTCAACCACTTCAGAAGTCTTGACCTTCTTTCTCGGTTAGGTCCTTTTTCAGACCCTTAATCTTCGTCACCTAATTTCAATAATTCTTGGACAACAAGCACATTAATCATAGTCTCATGCGAAAACATTTTACTATTGCATAAAAATTTCTAGGAAAATTTCATAATCTAGCACAATAATTATCTGCGCAGTTTGTGAATTTGTATCCACATGGTTGTCTTGTTATCCAGGCTCACTAATTTTCCTTGAAATACCCATTGTGTGCATGATCCCAATAGTTTACAAGAACTATCAGAGTCTCCTCTTCCTTGCAGTCACTCACCCTCCAGGCCCAGGCTCAGGTATCCCCTTCTCTGTTAAACAGTTCTTCGGGCAATCCATCTTGCCTTACCAAGGTTTTCTCGCATAGGAAGAACTATCCATCGTGTGCATGATCCCAATCAATAGTTTACAAGAACTATCAAGGTCTCCTCTTCCTTGCGGTCACTCACCCTCCAGGCCAAGGCTCAGGCATCCCCTTCTCTGTTATACAGTTCCTTGGGTGATCCATCTTGCCTTGCCAAGGTTTTCTCACATAGGAAGAATTCCAGAGACTTTATCGAACCTTACAATTGAGGTGTCCCTCAGACTTTCTCTACCGAGGCGTCCCTCCGGCTTGTGTTACCTCAACACAACATATTCTAGGCGATCATGGCTTACCACGGGGTTCTCATGGCTTAGAACTAGCCATTTTTCATGCTTTTACAGCTTGATAGCCTTCATCTGTCCTTTCTGGACAGATCTTTTCTTCTCACTCGTATCACAGGCATACAAAAATTCATGAGACATCATTATAAATTTTAAATTCAAAATTTTCTTGTAAATCTGTCACCCACAGATTTCCAAATTCCACATTTTGTTTTCATATTTGTTCCGCACAGGAACCAAATTCATAATTATGGGACTTTCCTTCCCATAGTGGTTTGGCTTAGCAGGAAATTGGTCTTCCTTATGGCTTACAACGCTGTCATTTTCAAGACCCCTTTGTTTCTTGCACTTTCAACTTCAATCAGCTAAACAAATTGTTAGTTTCCCATGCACATATATTTTCATTGCATCCTTTATAATGTCATCACAAACAATTCTTAAATTGTGCATGCTAACAGTCAAATCACTTTTATCTATTCGATGATACAAGAAAAAGGAAATTGTATTCCTTACACATGCATCAGTTCAGTATATCAACTTTTCAAAATGAAATTCAGATACCAATTGACTTTAATGAATGTGCCAACATTCGTGGCCACATTCATACCCAATGCACCCTTGCATCGATTTTAGGTTATCATTTTTCAGGTTAGGCACTCTTTCCAAGGTGTGTTTGAATTCAACCAACTTATTACCATATGGACTCTTTGTCCATATTTATTATTTTAGCAGAACCATATTTTCTGCTATGAATCGATCACAACCCTAATATCGTCATTCATGAAACTTCGGGTTTCACATGAATTCCTTTATGCATTCCTATGACATCCATATAATGTACTCAGAATTTTTGAAAGGTCCTCCTTCCTCAATGGAGGGTTCATTTTCTTCCCTTCATGCAAACATGCACTTCCTCGAAGCAATTCTATACAATGTGCTAGCTAGGAGAACCTTTATTCCCATAGAACCAGTCCTCGCGACAACAGTCTAAGGTGGAGTGTTAAAATCTATCTTCCTTGACTGGCATGGAGGAACTTCATCTTCTCTCCATGCGACCAAGAGTTGTGACCTCAGCTTTATTATTTTCAAGCACTATCCCTTCGGCTCCCATGTCCAGGCGCTATCCCTTCAGCTCCCATGTCCAAGCGCTATGATCCTAGCTAAACCCCTTGTCTGCAAATCGATGGTGTAGATCTATTTTTCACCAGATCCAACGGCTGCAAGGGATTGCAGAACCTCAACTAGCTTGCAATTTAGTTCTCCTTCTGACCTCTGCAATGAATACGGGTCATCCGATCTACGATCGGATCCCAAACTCAAAACAATGCTATATTGAATTTAAATTACGGGTACAAGTCTTGACATTAACTAGTGTGCATATGCAATCTCCGCAATGATCGCAGGTCGTCGATCATAACCCTTGAATTAACCACACGATTTCCATATATTAATAATGCCAACATAGAAGTGTTTAACCGAGAATTTAGATTGAGAACAGAGCTTTGATGTACTAAATTCAACCACATAACCTAATCACAATATGAGTTTTACGTGACATTAACGTGTGGGTTCCTTGCAGGTTCGCCCACCGATCGTTCATGGATCGACAGTTCCCAGTGATTGCAGAATCCCAATATTCTCACTCTTCATCGGAGAGTTCAATCTCTGCAAATCTGAAAAGTGCTCGCCCAACTCTTTTAATCGTGGTCGTTGATTCTCCACCCCGACGAGATCAACTACATTGGTTGATTGCGGTCCATGCATTAGCATGTCTGTTAATTCCACCTTTACACTCCGCAATGATCCCCGACTGTCAATATGATCGAACGACTAGTGTTTGATCTGTTAACTCCAGTGGATAGTGAAGTCAATTTGACGACTGCGATCAATCTTCCCTCTGATGAGTGGCTCGCATTCATCTCCTCTGTCAGGTTCTTGATTATCCTAATTCGATCAAGGTTTTCTTCCTGAATCATACTCTACTTGGGCATCCCAGGCATACATCTGCCTTTTCTTAACATGGCTTCAACCAATCCTATTCAATCAAACGTACTCATTTATTCATTCATTAGTCTTCTATTCACTACATGAATATATATATATATATATATATATATATATATATATATATATATAAGCTTGTATCTCACTGCTTAGTTCTCAATAGTTATTAAGGTTGTGACTTTGACCTCTTGACATAATTTTGACACGGTTCTTCCACAAGAAACTCCCTCAGCATGCAACTTCCTTATTGCACATCCATCACTATTTTTGATGGCCTCAACCTTGAGTTAGCTTTAGCTGTTTACCAAATATTCCCTAAGGAATATAAACATGCATCTTTGTCATGCACCCAAATTATGTATCCATACATATTCTGGTTTTGTTAACTTACATCCATGATGTACTTAACCATATGCATAATCAAAAGTCTGTGTGTATCTGCCATGGTTATATTTCATAGCCTACATATATCTCTATTCTAAAATTAGTCAACTCATGATTGTTCAAACTCATTCTTATGTGATCCTCAAGGCATAACCATTTGCCTCTTATCCTGACATAGACCATCCTTGCTCATTTACTCTTTCATCTATTTGTACTCATCTTTCATGAGGGAATGAAGTGCATTCCTCTTAAGCCATCATTCAAAACAAAACTTTCATAACTCTTCAAAAATGGATTCAACCATGCATCCATGGTATTCACTTAATCTTGGCAAGTGCAACTCTTGCCTTACATATCACTCATCAAGGGAACCATATTGTGCCTTTAGTATACATATATCATTACATCATACATGAGCATCACTTTCATGTTTAATATTATTCATACCTAACTAGTATTAATATCAGGCTTCATATCAAGAAGCTTCACAATGCATTAAATCCATGCTTTCAAGCATAAACAAACACAAACCTAACCAAACATTCATCATGCAAGCTCATTGCTTGCACCCTTTCCATGTCATGCATGGACATGGGCATCTCAGATTTCCAGATCCTCCTACAAGGATATTGATGTTGTTATCGGACTAATCGGTAGGTGCGGACACTAACAGATCTCCCTAGATCCACCTGGATGTAGAACAAAATAGGACAGGACATGACTCTTTCCCTAGGTTTTGACCATTGAATTAGCTAGTAGGAAGGAACAAGTAACATACCTTAGTATCACTTCCTAGGGTCTCTGTTGCTCCCGCTTCGCTCCGGTGCTCTCATGAGGTCAAGACCAAGACAACACAAACCAACCAAAGTGAAGATAGCAAAATATATTCAACTGTCAACTTATGTGTATGATCAAGGAATTACACAATAAAGTGAGAATAGCTTTATGGGAAAGGGACATGCCACTGTATCATATTGATTGAAAGTAAAGATTACAACTTGATCACCTTGATGTCGCAAGCTTCCTTTCGATGGCTCTTGGCTCCAACACACACACTTGCTCAATCCTTGTATGAAGAAGATCAAATCCTCTTGATAGACTTGCTATCAAGCTAAGTCCTTCACACAATTCTTTCACCAATTCTCCAATGAATCTTGCTTAACCTTTTCCATGAGAATTCCATCAATATATAGGAGAGAATGAGATGGTTACTTAGATAAGAATGATCCCACAATATCAGGGAATCCAGTACAAGGATAACCATTCGAATGCCAACCCATTCTTCTAGAATATTCCCTTCTAGAACCATCGAGAATTCATCTTTTTTCCAAGCTTTAGAGAAGGTTCGCACCCCAGCTATGTTGCATAGTGCGAGAAGTTCGCACCCTAGCTTAAGGCAGCCTGCGAGAATGGGTCATTCTCGCACCCTGGTATATTGGCAACCTGCGAACTCTCTTCAAAAGTATGTTTTCTGGGAAGAGATGAATATCACTTTTCTCAGAAGAAAGTTCTTATGAGAAGCCTGAGTACACCAACATCAATACATCATCATGATGACCAAAATCATGGGTAACAGAATGCCCCCCAAAGTATGAGGCTGGAATCAGTGACAGCCGAAAGACTTTGTACGCTGCATGTGTGTGTCGGAAACCAGGAGCGCACCTAATCGGAAACCTGTGAACAACGAAGCATCTGCAAAATATCAAATATACCAATTCCGAGGTGGGCATTCCCATACTCAGATCACAGATAGATGACATTGTAAACATAGGTCATGGCCACCAATTATACACTGTGGATACATGTCGTTAAAATATAACATAGCCACTAGGAATACACTGTGGATCTATGCGAGAAAATTCAAATTAAGACGACATAGCCACGAGACATACAAAGTGGATCTATGTGTCGCAAATTATACATACTCCATCACAACCTGGAGAAAGAGATGATATCCAGGGTCTTCAATCTCATCGCCCAAAAGTAAGAATCTAACCATGTGATTACATGTGTTGAAGTCGAACATGGCAGAAACCACTTGATTACCGGTCATTGATGAAAGCGTTAACAAGTGTGAGGGAAATCACCATTGATGTCAATGACTCCCAAGGTACTCTAGTACAATCCATCGAGTGTGAATGAGTGAGTTGAAGTCGAACATTCGACGAAATCTTTTGATCAGGGGTCAATGATGTAAACCCACTGTCGAAAGTGAGGAAACTTGCCATTGAGGCATGCAAGCTCCAAAGTACCAAAGAATTTCTAAGTCTTGATTTCGGATAATGAGCTGAAGTCAATGGAAAAAAACTCGTCACAGGAGGGCCTTGATGTATCCCTCATCAATGACACGAAATGAGTAACAGATTTTGAAGGTGAAACAGAGTATGATGTAAATTGAACTGGACACAGGGAAGGCCGGCACGAAGAGAATGGACAACTACAAATGGCCGACTTGATAAAGGTTTTAGATGGACTTCTCTTGAACATATGAACGACACGACCAAAGATTTGGCAGCATTGACTCAAAGACGACACAGGGAATGACCTTGTAGAAAATCAAATGAGAGACAAATGGATTTCCCAAACCGGCTTCAAATATAATGAATGGGGGGTGTCATGTTCAAGAGTGACACTTACTGCCAATCAATACGAAGATGATAACATATCCCTTTCCCAAATTTTCCCCCACCATTTCTGGCGAGTACCTCTTTATTTTTACGCAAGCTTGAGGAGGATAACATATGCTTGTTGATATAAGCTTATCCTTCGGATAAGTCCTTCGGAGTATGTTTAACGAGCCCTAAGAAGGAGTGGTTCGATCCCATCACGGGTCTGTCAATGTTTGTTTAACGAGTCCAAAGATAGAAAACTCGAAGGTTTTTCATGATTATAGAGTCTGGAAAAACACTTAAAAGAGAACTCTCTCAGTTCCTTTTTCGTAAAATAGTCTGATGAGACCGAAAAAGAGATAAATTATCGCCCACCAGACGCTTTCTTCAAATACTTTATCGAGCGTGAAAATAGCAAGGTCTCTCGGCTATCTTTTCATGTTTAGAGAGTCTGAAAAGAGCTTAAAGAGGACTCCAGGGGGGTTCCTTTTTCGTATAACCTTGTTGAGCCCGAAAAAGTGATAAATGTATGCTCGATCATGTTCTCATGTATTTTCGAGCATGAGAACGGAAAAAGACCACGCTTGAGGTTTAATACAAAAACCATAAAAAACAATCACAACATGCGATGCCAAAGAAAAAATACGTCTGCATCCCTGTACATGAACATCGAAGTCGTTACGCCTGCAAAAGTTACACTCAAAGGGGCATTAGGGATTAGGGTTTAATAAATAAATAATTATAAAAAACCAAATAACATGGTAAAAGTAAATATAAAGAAGTAAAACTCTTTTTACCATATCATTTTCATTTTACCACTATTTGAGCCCAAAAACCCCTCTTTTATCCTCGAAGTTCGGTGTCAGATTGCGGGGGTTACGAGCATCCATTCATCGAGCTGTCAGTGACAGTGAGGTAGGCTCTTTGTCCTCTACTCTTTCATGGTTTAATTTTTCATTTTCATTGGTTAAAATTCATTTTTTGAGTTGATTTTATGAGCCCTACTTGCGCTCAGCCATTCTTGCAGGTGGGCTACATGGGACCTGCGAGAATGGGTCATTCTCGTAGGTGAACCCACAGTAGCCTGCGAGGTTCTCACACTGTGCCTAAAGGGCACTTGCGAGAACCACAAAGCACAATTTTTTTTTAAAGATTTACTCAATGAAAGAGAACCAATTCATGAATAGAGTTGCTAATCCTCTTTTTGTGCTTCTTATACAGGTATTTGGCCATCAAAATGGTTCTTGAATGGCGTGAAAGGGAGCACAAAGAAGAAAATGCTATTGCCAAAAATCATCCACCCACTATTGCTGCTTTGAGAAATTGTGGCCTTCTGAAGTACTTTCGTATCCCGGGCATGAGGGCCCAAGTCAGGTTATTAGAGTACCTTGTGCGTATGTGGGATCTCGATCAGCAGGTATTTCATGTAGGGGTCCACACACTGTCCTTAGACATTGAGGACATTTACTTCTTGACTGGATTGTCACAGCGGGGGTACCACGTGAGCCTGACTGGTAGCAGAGGTGGCGGGCTGCCCATGAGTGAGTACTGTCGCTTACACTGTGTTCCCGAGGCAGAGAGGAAGAAAGGGAAAGTAGCTATTTGGGAAGTACGGGATTTGACCCTCCGTACTATGTTATTCACCATTGCTCGAATGGCTAGGAGCTCCGCTCCTCACATGGCACTCCAGAGTTACTTTCAGTATGCTATTGAGTGTACTGAACCTCGGGTTTTTAACTAGGCAGATGAAGTGCTTCGTAGCATAAAAAGACAGTTGACCAAATGAAGATGAGGCAACTTGAAGCAATTCGGGTATGGATCTTTGTTAGTGTCCTTCTTCCTCGAGAGGGTTCCATTACTGAGGCTGCAGGTGGAGTGGAATTTACCGGCTCCCACGGATCCAAGAATGTTGAGATGGTGTCATCTCATGGCCCAGCACATAGTTGAACCAATCATCAAGTATGATGATACCTTCTTTGACTGGCTTCAACCACAGATGTTGATGGTTGACGATTATGCTTATGCCGGGTTGAATTTCTGAGGAGATCCGGACTTAGTCCTACTGGAGGATGCTCAGTGGGGGGAACTTGGTAAGAAGTACACAATTTTTTCCTTTTTAAATGTTTTTGTTAATTTTATCATATTCAAATGTTTTTTTGTTTTATATGTTCATCCAAAGACTAAATACAAAATTCTTATTTTGATGACACAGATGTTGGACCTTAACGACCTCTTGGTACTTCTCCCATTAAGCGGCGAGGAGAGGTAGCGCCAGTGCCACAATGGGAAGCCGAGGATTACCAAGCAGTGAAAAAAAATCTAGAGGGTTTGATAGTAGATATACCAGACATGCCTCTTGGAGAGGCTCCATGACGCGATCAACGTCATACAGTAGGAGTGTCAGATTCCATGAGTCGACTGCTTCGTAGAGTTGCCCGAGCAGTCATGTGTTACCATGAACGTCATCCATGACGTCACTTTGTAGAAGCTATGAGCTTCAGATTTTGACATTTTGGTCTTTGGACAAAACTTTTTGTAAAAAACTCTTTTGATCGTTATATATACAGACGACTTCTACCGGTTTATCATGTGTTGTGAAAATTGATGTGATTGATTTATAAATGATCCAAATGTCTGTCTAATACATAGTTTGCCAATGCATTTGTTAATGTATTTAGACATCTAGGAATATGTTGATATTCAATGTAATCAAAATAACGTTCCAAGAGGCGAATTTGCAAATACACCCGTAACAAAGTAGGACTTCGAATAGTATAGACATTACTTAACTCTAGTACTACAAGCTGCGAATCGAGTTGCACAACCAAATGATGGATTCCGAGCGAGATAGCATCAACCAATAATTCAATAACGACGCTATACTCTGCAATGTTGTTGGTCGCACGGCCGAGACACACACCTCGTAAGGAGACAAGTTCGTTTGTAGGGGTGTAAATTGCCCATGCAGCGGAAGCAAGGTTCTGAGTGCTACGGCTAGCGCCATCAACGAAGCCAATATAGGGTAGCGAAGACTCCGACATCTGGAAATCAAACACAACATCACATAAGGGCCGAGACCAGATAACGACAAAAGCAAGCTATAGTAATACACAAGAAGTATGATACAATAAAAATACAAGTACTCGTGCACAGATGATTTTATGCATAGTACTTCTTCAAGTATAACCCATTCCTGGGTTCACTCAGAGGGATACCATCGTAATCTACTAACTCATATGCTCATTTTTTCAAAACTTGTCAAACGATATAAGGACCTCGCCACATGGCTTCAAATTTTCCAGCTCCTAGCATATCTCGATCTTGATCATAGAGAAGAACAAGATCTCCTTCAGAAAAAACGCAAGGCTTGACATGTTTGTCGTATTGAGCCTTGACACGTTTCTTTTGAGCTTCTATAACTAGGGTAGAATCGCGTTGAGTTTCGTCTAATTGCATAAGATACAATAGATGTTCTTCCTCAGCAGAAGTGTTTGGTAGGAGTTCAACAACTAGTTTTAAAGAGGGTATCTCGCATTCAATTGGGAGAATAGCTTCCAAACCATAGACTAACCGGAAAGGTGTAAACCTAGTAGTAGACTTGACAAATGTCCGGTAAGACCACAATGCTGAAAACAACATTGTGTGCCAACTTGTTTTGTGAATCCCTATCATTTGTCGGAGCATAGTTATGAGAACTTTGTTAATTGCTTCGACCTGGCCGTTGGATTGTGGGTAATAGGGTGTTGATTTATCATGGTGAAGACCCAACTTTTCAGTAAGTTCGGACATCATGAAGTTTCTGAAGTGGCTACCGTGATCAGTGATGATAGCTTGGGGAACACCAAAACGAGCTATGACGTGATTAAAAATGAATAATGTTGCGGTATTTCTAGTGTTGTCAAATGTCGACATCGCCTCGGCCCATTTCGTAAAGTAATCGACGACTACAATGATGTAACCATGCTCCCGACCGAGTGAGGGTGACATGTCATGAAATCGATGCCCCATTTTGCAAAGGGACCAAATGAGACCACAAGGTGAAGAGGAGCAGGATGTGACCGTATCTTCTGATTATAGGTCTGGCAAGCATGGCATTTTTAAACGACGATTATGCAGTCGTTAAATAAAGAAGGCCAAAAATACCCTACTCGTAAGATCTTCTGGGTAGTAGCATACCCAGACATATGACTACCACAGGCTCCAAAATGACAATCATTCATAGCTTTCTCGGCTTCATCGAACATTAGGCAACGTTGAAAAGCAAAGTCAATCCCCTGACGATAAAGAGTATCCCCGAGGATAATATATTGATGGGCTTGATAGCGTATGCGACGTCGGTCAGTACTAGACAAAGTTGGCTGGAAAGTATGGGTTTGGAGATATATAATGATATCACCATACCAAAGATCATCAGTGCTGATAAGGAAAAGAAATTCATCGGGTAATGAATCAACTGCTACATTTTCCGTTGTAGAATGGGGAAAGTCACATATCAACTCAACAAAAAATAATGACTTCTTGGACTTGGCGAGTTCGAATTTCAAGTCAAACCCCTGGAGTATCACAATCCATTTGGAGTATTTTCCCCCTAGCAATTGACATGTCAGAATGTGTTGCATAGGGTTGTAGTGAGAAATCACTGTAGTCTTGCGTGAGAGGATATAGTGCCGGAAGCATTGGACGGCTTGGACAGCAGCCAAGGCCAGTTTTTCAACATGTAAATACTTGATTTCAGTAGGCGTTAGACTTTGAATCAAGTAGTAATTCACATGTTCGTCGTTAGCATCATCCTCTTGGAAAAGAACCATACCAATGGTGTAATCCGAGGCAGCAAGGTAGAGGAAATAATCGTGACTGTAATCGGGGGGAAAGAGAAGCGGAGCACGTGTTAGGGACAATTTCAAAGCTTCGAAAGCATTGTTGGCTATGGTATCCCAGACGAACTCTGAATCCTTTTTTAATAGCCACGTAAATCCACGAGTGATATCGGCATAATTCGGGATAAAACAACGAAGAAAGTTTTCTTTCCCCTGCAAACTTTACAACTGGCGAAGTGTAGAAGGAGGAGGGAGATTAAGGATCACCTCAACCTTTAAAGGATCCACCCGGATCCCTTGATGCGAAATGATAAAACCTAGAAGGTGGTCGGATTCCACGCAGAAAATGCACTTATGAGGATTTAAACATATACGGTAGAACCAACAGTGAATGAAAATGGCTCGGAGATGGGTTGGGTGATCGACTCGACGCATTGAGTGAGCGGGTAAATCATCCAAATATGGTTGAATGATGTGCTTGATATCATGGAAAGCATAAGACATAGCGCGTTGAAAAGTTGCGTCAGCATTCTTGAGACCGAAAGGAAGTTTTCGATAGGCAAAAGTACCCCAAGGACAAATAAAAGCAGTCTTATGTTGATCCTCAGGAACAATGTTGATTTGATTATACCTGGAGAAACCATCCATGAGAGAGAAGATTTCACTTCTGGCGCAATCATCGACAATCTGATCGACGAATGGGGTAGGAAAGTTGTCTTTGGGACAAGCTTTGTTGATATCCCTATAATCAACACATACATGAATGGTGCCTGGTTTCTTGTCAATCGGGACAATATTGGAAACTCAGTCTGTGAGAGCCATTGGATAAATAATGCCAGCTTTCAGAAGTTTCTCGACTTCGAGCTTGATAGAAGCCTCTTTACGTGGGTGAACTAGATGAAGGCATTGTCGGACGGGTTTAGCGTCGGGGTATGTCTTTATCTCATGTATCACAATCTCAGGGTTGATACCCAACATTTCTTCGTAACTCCAGGCGAAGATGTCATGAAACTCTTTGAAAAGGGATGTGTAGGTGACGATTTCGTCAGAAGAACATGAAGCTCCAATATGGACATTTTCGACAATCCCAAGTTTGATGGATATGTCAAGGGGAATATTGGGCGAGCACATCGTGTGCGGACTCGGAAATGGTGGAGATGACAACAACAGTCGATGGGGTCGAGATCCGTTGATAGTTCTCAATGGTATGTTGCTCAAGAAAGAGGATGGAACGATGATGCCCATCGTCCCAAGGGGTGTCTTCCATGACAGACATGATCATCTCATCTGTGGGAAAAATGACATGAAAAGGATCGGGAGACAACTCACCAAGAGAGGGGGTAGAAGGTGTTGCCGATTGAATGGCCTGATAGGCGAATTCCACCGGACTTAACGACATTTTTTCGCCATAACGAAGATGATCTCCAAGGTCAGGTACTATCCAGGGGTCGTGAGACGTAGGAAGTTCATGAGGCAAGGTGGAGATCATGTTGATGGAAGCAACAGACAAGTGTGGAACATTGGGCAGTGGAATGGGGAAAGTACCCATTAACGAAGAGTCCTTGAGAAGGCCTACCCCGACGTTCTCATAACCCGGTGGGGTTTTAGCAATAAACGGTACATTACCAGTACGAGTATTGGAATTAAAGAAGGCTAGTTGGTCGATAGTGACGACCTTTCCTTGATGTGGGAAACGTACCACATGGAAAAGGGTCGACACTACTGCGCGCATGGAATCGATCTAGCTGCGGCCAAGCAAAAGATTGTAATCAAGGGGAGCGTCAATGACTTCCACTTCGACTTGGACTGTTTTGCCTTCTAACGTGATGGGCAACGAAGGAAGGACACCGTAAGGCTTAAAACCGGAGCCATTGAAGGCTTTAAGAGTGTTCTGGGATTCGTTCAAAGGGGGAGAGCTAATGGCTTTCCAACAAGAAAGAGACATGACACATGTCGAGGCACCCTCGTCAATAACGGTTCGACAAATGTTTTTGTCAGAGACAATCACTTGGATCTGGAACGCGAGTTGAGGGGGTAACCTTGGAATGTGATCATCCAAGTCAAAGATTATTAGATTTGTATCCGTCAGATCAATTCCACCGATAGCTTTCAACGGTGCCTTTCGTTGCGTAGGACAACTTTGAAGGACTTCGAGGGCTGACATCTCAGAAGGTGCTTGGGCCAGATCTTCGACAATGTTGTAGTTATGGGCTGCACAAGCATGAGGATTGAAAGCTGATTTTTGAACGACGCCCTTTGGGGGGGGTCGTAGAACTATGTCGAGGCTCGGTCGTTCGAGATGAAGAGGATCGTTGGTAGGTGGAGTCGTGGGAGATGGTTGTACCGAGGAAGGCAGTAGATCATCAACCTTCTCTTTAGAGGGAGAATAATCTTTGGCTCGAGTAGTGAGTGAAATGTCACTCTGCTTAGAATCACTAGTACACATCAAAACATAGGATGTAGTAGAAGATGAGGGTTGGTCATGAATGACCAACTGAGCCTGTTGTTGAGACGGGAAGGGTTGGGACAAAACAACCGATGCAGGTGGTTTTGGATCTCCTTGAAGGAACTTAATGACTTCGGCACGTTGTGGACAATCCTTTGTGTAGTGATCATCACCACAGATAAGACAAGGGTATCGGGTTTGCGCTTATCCTGATCTTCAACATGGGTAGTTTTGGTTTGCTCTGCTTGAGAAGTATTTTTTTCCTCCTTATTCTTACCTCTCCCCTTTTTAGATTTGTTTTTACCGGCTGGGGTAGATTGGACTGCATTTACCTTAGAAGTCTTGCCGGTGGGAAGGGCAGGAGAAGGAGCATTTTGAACATTAGAAGAAGCAGGTTTGGGGTTCGTGCTTGAGGCGGAGTGTGGTTGGGCCTGGAAAGTGCCAATCACACTGTCAGCTACATGCAAGGCAGCTGGAGTAGTTGAAGTTTTGGAAGTGGAAGGATGAGGTAAATCAGGTAGTAAATTGTAAAGGGTGCCCGTTTGCGAGTAAATGAGGTCAAGATATTGAGCACAACTTATAGCCTGCCCTTCTGTGACCACTCCACCCATGGAAATGTCACTACCGATGTCTTCAAAAATGATTTGGTGAACCATTCTGCCAGCAACTGATCGGGGAGTTCTAGTTTAATAAGTTGTTGTCGTCGTCGCCACTCATGAATGTGATCGGATATGTGAGTGGCCTTGTTCTGTTTGGAAGAAGTCAAAATCTCGGTCCCCGTGTCATAACGAATCGGTAACTGGTAGTGTGTGAGGAAAGCCATAGCTAAGGTGTTGAAGTCAGAGAAGAAACCTCGTGGCAATTCGATATACCACTTCGCAGCAGAACCTGTGAGGGTTCGTTGAAAAAGACGTAAACGAATAGAGTCATCCATCAACGAGTTGGATGAACACCACAGGTGAAAAGTCATAATGTGATTGTTTGGGTCCTCTCCCACTTTGACGTCGAATTTGGGAATGTCCGATGGTAGCTTGGCTGGGATAGCAGGCCATTGGGGAGAGTGACGAATTAGATCATTTAAAATCCTTGACAAATCCGGAAGATCCAAAGTGGCTATGAAGGGTAACTGTCAATTCACCTGTGGGTACTGGTGACTTTGGGGAGGAAGCCCTGTCGACAAACCAGTAGGACCATAAGCAGTCTGCATATAATGTGAAGACCCAGGCAGATTTGGTGGTGGTTGAAGAGGATGGTAGCTCATAGGATTGTATCCTGGAATAGGGACTTGATGTTAAGCATTCGCCCCCCAAATGGGATTGAATGAACCTGGATACGGTTGGCCCATACTAGGGGGTATCACGGACGCAGCTGGAAACTGTTGCCCCCCAGTCGATGGAGGAGGATGTTGGATCAACTGATTCCAATACTGGGCCAAGGAGGGAGGTATGTTTTTCCCATAAGGTGGACTGGGTCCTCCCATCGAAGGTGGTGTTCCAATTGGGGGCAATGTTCCAATTGGGGGTTGTGTTCCAATTGGGATTTGCATTCCAAAAGGAATTTGCACACTGAGAGGGGGTTGAGTCATACCACCTGGGTGAAATTGTCCACCAACTGGAAACTGGTAATTTGGAGTGAATGACGGAATAGTGCCACTAGGATTAAGACTGCCAATGGAGGATGAGGAAGGTTCTCCAAAAGGAAATTGAGGGAGGGTTGGAATAAAACTGAGAAGAGAGTGCCCAGAAGAAGAAGGACCACCAGGAGAGCCGGATGGAGTTTGCGTAGGAGTGTGAATGGAAGCATTCAACACACGGTATCTGAGTGGTAGTGTCGGAGTGGCATTGGGTGTTCGCGGGGTGTTGATGGGAGCAAGACTAACTGCAGTAAACCCAGTTGGAACACTCGTAGTATCTGTGAGATGGGCCATTTCGGCAGGGATGGTAAAGTGATAAGCGGTAGTCAATGGTACTGTCTCTGGACTAGAGATTTAATAAATCATAGGTGGGTTGATTTCAGAAATCACATGTGAACCTGGACCAAAAAGGTCTCGTCGAAAAACACCCATAGACCAAAAAAGATCTTGGCCTTCTATGCCTGGAAAGGGTCCAACTGGTGATCCAGAATATGTAGGAACTAAGTCTCCGGAATAATTCAGTCGCATAAATGTTCGCTCAGAATAAGGGTGAATTCGTAAGTCCTCTCGAGTATTTGTAATTCGAAAATGTTCTAGAGAGTCAGTTCATTCTACTTGCGGTGTGGTGACGACTGTGACTTCACTTTGCCGAGGAGAGCCCTCAGGTGTACTTGTAGGCAAGGGTTGAGAACCTTCCAGATGCTCTGGAGATAAAGCTTGCATTCTATGTGAACGACGTGGAGGAGCTATTGTAAACGAGTGACAAACTTCATGAAGAAAATCTTATAGTCAACTTTGAGAAACAAACAACACGCGCTAGTAAACAAAATCTAGGAAGCAACACCAAGCAAACAAGACCTTCTAATTTCTAAGCCACTAGTTGGTGATGAAATCCAACGTCACAACAATGAGACCAGAAGGGGCTGGGCTAGGGTGGAAAAGTTACGCTGAAAACCTGCTTAATGGACTTACACCCTGGTGCAAGCTCCCACACATAATCGTGGGTATACCCTCCAAGGAGCCCGAGTGAGTTTGGTCAACGTCAATTCCAGGTACCGTGAAGACTTTCCCCTTCATAGTCACCTTGTGTAAGAACCTAGAAAGATAGGCCACTAAGGTTACCACCAACAACAATAAAGCCTGGAGGGACAGTCGACAGTTCGATCCACACGCAAGGGCAGGGTATCTAGCCTGAAATCAACTCAAAAGGCTTCCACTCATCATTGTGGGTATACCTCCGAGTGATCCCCGTAATACATGAAATCTCTACACTGATATCAACAAAGTAGGGTGAGTAACTCTACCAATATGAATGTGACCTCGTGCTTGACCCTTGTGTGAGAAGGGATTCCTAGGACAAGATGTTGCAAATGGAATTTAACACTCCTTAACACAAGATGCTATTATATGTTTTGTTTTTTGGAGAGTGTATCTCTCTTCCTATTCCAAAGCGCTAGCCTAGCTAAATGTTGGTGTAATAGAGCCCTAGAAAAGAGTTACTAGGTAAATTTTACAATTGTGCAGTGTTATTAAGAGCTGTTGTTTACTCAAAGGAAACAGAGATGAAACTGATGTTGTATAAGACTCTGACCCAACGATGCATGGATGAGAATGAAAAATATATCGATTTTCGTTCAATGAATCCTATGTATGGGAGGGAGAGAGAAGTTTTCCGGATCAAACTTTGAACTACAAGACACAATTTCCTTCAAAATGCAAATGCAACAAATCACGCATCAATAACAATTCTCTATTGTTTCTTTTTCAATAATTTCAACAATTGATTTTCAATGTTTTCGAAAATGAAAATGATTTTGAAAGAAAAACATTTTTTCACTTTTCAAAAAGGACCCACACCATGATAGTGAGAGTACAGAAAATAAAAAACCAATGAACAAGCAATGATAAAAACTCAAACCACTCTTTCAATGAAAACAAAAATAAGAAGCAAACCAATCTAGTCTTTTCAATCGCATAAGAAAAGTGATCTTTCAAACAATAAGGAAATGATAAAGAGCAAGAAACTCAACTTTCAACCAATCGTCAGTCCTTAACCAAACAAGCACACTCAGATTCCGAAATCAGAGAGTATGGCTATGCCAAGAAAAGTCAAGAACAAGTGACAGGAAGAGCCTTTGAAATCCTAAGACTATTTGTGCACGAAAAGAAGACAAGAAGAACATCAATCAATGGTCCAAGAAACTCTTTAGAGGCACCTAAACTGACTTGGGCAGTTGAAGATGTAAAAATTCAAATCCAAAATTTTGAAAAAATGGGTTCGCAGGCTGAGAGTGTTACACAGTGTGAGAATAGGTGATTCTCGTAGGTAAGCTTTGAGCAGAGTGTGAGAACCTCGCACTGAACCTAAAGGTAGGGTGCGAACTCAGTATGTTCTCACAGGATACTGTGGAGTGCAGTGCAAGAACCTCTGAAACCAAGCAAATTTTTGGAAAAAGACACAAAATTTGAAGAGACCTCTAGACCCAGAGGTTCTATCAGGGTATCCTGAAGACTCAAAGATTGATATGAATGGAGAAAGGTATGTCAAAAGAAAATGGCCAAGGAAAAATACCAAAAACCACAATAAAATGGGTTATCCTCCCCAGTGGAGTCACCAATTTTGTTATCGGACTAATCGGTAGGTGCAGACATTAACAGATCTCCCTAGATCCACCTGGATGTAGAACAAAATAGGATAGGACATGACTCTTTCCCTAAGTTTTGACCATTGAATTAGCTAGTAGGAAGGAACAAGTAACATACCTTAGTATCACCTCCTAGGGTCTCTGTTGCTCTCGCTTCACTCCGGTGCTCTCGTGAGGTCAATACCAAGACAACACAAACCAACCAAAGTGAAGATAGCAAAATATATTCAACTGTCAACTTATGTGTATGATCAAGGAATTACACAATAAAGTGAGAATAGCTTTATGGGAAAGGGACATGCCACTGTATCATATTGATTGAAAGTAAATATTACAACCTAATCGCCTTGACATCACAAGCTTCCTTTCGATGGCTCTTGGCTCCAACACACACACTTGCTCAATCCTTGTATGAAGAAGATCAAATCCTCTTGATAGACTTGCTATCAAGCTAAGTCCTTCACACAATTCTTTCACCAATTCTCCAATGAATCTTGCTTAACCTTTTCCATGAGAATTCCATCAATATATAGGAGAGAATGAGATGGTTACTTAGATAAGAATGATCCCACAATATCAGGGAATCCAGTACAAGGATAACCATTCGAATGCCAACCCATTATTCTAGAAGATTCCCTTCTAGAACCATCGAGAATTCATCTTTTTTCCAAGCTTTAGAGAAGGTTCGCACCCTAGCTATGTTGCATAGTGCGAGAAGTTCGCACCCTAGCTTAAGGCAGCCTGTGAGAATGGGTCATTCTCGCACCCTGGTATATTGGCAACCTGCGAACTCTCTTCAAAAGTATGTTTTCTGGGAAGAGATGAATATCACTTTTCTCAGGAGAAAGTTCTTATGAGAAGCCTGAGTACACCAACATCAATACATCATCATGATGACCAAAATCATGGGTAACAACTGCCATCCTTATGACAAGCCTCATAGGGATACTCAACACTAAGTTTCCCTCTAAGTTAAGAGTTTGCAGTCATTCACACGACATCCACATGGAAGTTGAATTAGACATAGTCATAACTAGGTTCCCTTTTCATATGATAATAGCTAGCAGGAAAACACTCATGCCTCAACCTTCCTAGAACATTACCCAACTTATAAATACAAGCTGGGCAATTATAACCATGCCCAAGGTAACATAATCAACCAAACTAGCTTCCAGCTATATCTAAATGGCTACCATCCACCACTGGATGTCAATCTGACCCATTGGGCTTCTAGAAGTGCCCCAACACTTCCTTTACCACATACAGGATCAACATTTAGTCAACCATTTTATCTTAATTTTAATAATTTAATGTCTATTACCATTTGGAATATTCCCTTAAAGTTCAAATGCAATTTCAAATTATGTTACTTTCTAAGTATCCTAGTTCAGAAATCCAGAGTACCTTTAGGTCAAGATCGGTCTTGACCATTACACCTAGAATTCCTCCTTCTGTTGAGCACATCCAGAGACAGAGGCCGCTCTCCTCCTCCCATAAGAACTTTGGCAGATTAGTTTTTTATCCACCAAGTGAGGAAGCCTGTGGTGATTTCTCACTCAATCACTCTATAATTCTACAACTCTGTTTATCAACTTGATTAGAAAAACCCTGTCCAGCAATTCCTATACGCAGAAACAAAATTTGTTTCTTAGTCCACTTGAAACCCGAGAGCTGCGCATGCTCTCCCTTTTCAGGGAATGGTCACCAAACTCATTCCTCTGATCATGAGGAGAGTTATACACCTATACTAGGTTTAACCCTTCATTAAAGCAGTGATCATTACTGCTACTGTTATCAGACAAATCGGTAGGTGCAGACACTAATTGATCTCCCTAGATCCACCTAGATCTAGAACAAAACACATCATAACATGACGCTTTCCTTAAGTTTTATATATTGAATTTATTAACTAAAGAGGGATAGGTGACATACCGTTTAAATGCCACTTCCTCTCACCATCGCCATCCTAGCTCCATTCCAACGCTCATACAATGATGAACCTACAAAAGAACACAACCAACCAAAGTGATAGCAATAGCATAAACTCAATATAAACCTATGTATGTGATCAAGGAATCATACAATAAAACAAAACAAGCTTTATAGGAAAGAATCATATTACTGTATCATATTAAATGTGAAAGAGAGATTACAACCATGGCCTTGATGTCATAAGGTCCCTTCCAACTGTCCTTCATTCCCCACACACTTTCACTCCAAGAATTCTGAGAACACAGATATGATAATATTCATAATCTATCTTGAGAAAGGAAAAACTCAAAACCACTCTAACCAAGCTAATAATTCCAAGCCAAATCCCAAAATCTCCAAGCTAACCAAAGCTAACTTTCTCCATGAGAACTCCTCTCCTTTTATAAGTTGAAGAGGATAAGGTGAGGAGGTTAGGATGATCCCACTAAATCATGAAAGCGAGTAAGATCCAAACCATTCGGATGCCACCTCACCATGAAACTTTCTCCTTCTAGAAGATTCGAGGAAACACTCATTTTTCCCACGTGTAAGCATTCTCGCACCCTGCCTATAGAGCAGCCTATGAACAGTTCGCACCCTAAGTGTAGACGGCCTACGAGAATCAAGCATTCTCGCACCCTACTACATAGGTAGCCTGCAAACTTCCTTTTTATAAGGTTTTTACACAGGAAAATGCAACTTCTTTTCTCAGGGAAAGTTCTTCTCCCTTCTCTCTTCAAGAACTCAGGCCACTAACCCCTCTGAAGGAAACAGATAGGTTTGCATCATTAACGGTCATAGGGATGACGAAAATAATGTGTAACAGAGAGCCCCACAAAGTATGAAGTTAGAACAGAGTGATAGCTGAAATACTTTTTCGAGTGTGTGCAGGGAACAAGGAACAATCTATTGGAAACCTGCCAACAAACAAGGAAATATAGTACAATAATATATCATCACTGAGGTAGGCATTCACATACTCAGAATACAAATGACTCAAAGCATAAATGCTGACATGCGAAGATCCATGTCAAGTAAGACAGGTTATGGACACCAAACATACACTGTGGATCCATGCCGATATGACTCAAATCTGAACATAGCCACCAAAAATACACTGTGGATCTATGTGTTAAATACTCAAATTTGAACATAGCCACTAGACATACAATGTGGATCTATGCAATAGTACACTAAATATACTCCAACGCAACCTGGATCTGTCAGAAAATATCCAGGGTCTTTATCTCCACCACTCTATAGTATGAATCTAACCATGTGAATACATGTGTCGAAGTCGAACATGGTAGAAACCACTTGATTACCGATCATTAGTATATACCGTTAACAAGTGCAAGGGAAATCACCATTAATGTCAATGAATCCCAAGGTACACTAGTACAATCCAACGAATGTGAATTAATGAGCTGAAGTCGAACACTCGACGGAATCTCCCGATCAGGGGTCAATGATGAAAACCCACTATGGAAAGCGAGGAAACCTGCCATTGAGGTATGCAAGTTCCAAGGTACCAATTAGTTTCTAAGTCTAATTCCTGGATAATGAGTTGAAGTCGACAGGAAAAGACTCGTCACAGGAGGGCCTTAATGTATCCCACATCAATGACATGAAACAAGTAACAATATTTGACGTAGATCAGAGTAACAAGTGATTCAGGACTGACTCAGGGATGGCCGACACAATAGAAGGCTTAAAGACTGCAAAAATGGCCAACACAATAGAAGGCTTTTTGGGTTGAACTTCTCTTTGAACATATTGACGACACAACAACTGTATTGGAAACACTGACTCAACAACAGGGATCACAGACCAATTTGTAATCTTATAGGAGTATGATCAAGAGACAAGTGGATTTTCCAACCTAGACAC
>ML785627.1:250066-280019 GCA_009831015.1 Picea engelmannii | reverse complement strand
AGCGAACTATTCAGAAGAAATCTGATCTTTCCCTAAACAATTCTAAAGAAAACACATGCTTTGTAATTGAAAGACACTCAAAGCAAGAGACTGATCCTTCAAAACCAAACAAAGCAAAGATGGATAAAAGCAACTCAAAGAATGTCAAGAAGACTATAAACAGATCAATATAGGCTCCAAAAGTTCAATCCAGCTGTTCAAAGCAAAACTGGACATCAAAAAATGACAAGACCCAATCCAAAGAATTTTACAAACAAGTTCGCAAGCTGGCAGTGTATTACAGTGCGAGAATCAAAGATTCTTGCAGGTTGAACAAAGGTTGACTGCGAGGGGTTCGCACTGGACTTAACACCAGGGTGCGAACTCAGGTGTTTCTCGTAAGCCACTAAAGGGTACAGTGCAAGAATGCCTATAAAAAAGAAAAAATTTGAAAAAGGACTAAATTTGAGTGAACTTTCAGATCCAGAGAGTCTGAATGGATCTCCCACAGACTCAAAGACCAGAAAACAAGCAATCAAAGCAAGGGAAACTAGACTAACTTGGAAATAATCCGATCCTCAGTATGGTCGCCAATTTTGTTATCGGACAAATCAGTAGGTGCGGACACTAACTGATCTCCCTAGATCAATCTAGATCTAGAACAAAACACACCAGAACATGACACTTTCCTTAAGTTTTAGATATTGAATTTATTAACTAAAGAGGGATAGGTGACATACCGTTTAAATGCCACTTCCTCTCGCCATTGCCATCCTAGCTCCATTCCAACACTCATACAATGATGAACTTGCAAAAGAACACAACCAACCAAAGTGATAGCAATAGCATAAACTCAATATAAACCTATGTATGTGATCAAGGAATCATACAATAAAACAAAACAAGCTTTATAGGAAAGAATCATATTAATGTATTATATTAAATGTGAAAGAGAGATTACAACCATGGCCTTGACGGAGAGACGTGATCGTTGAAAAGTCAACTCGCGAGTGTGTTGGAATTTCGGTACATCGGGACTCGGGAGTCAGAGAACCGAGTGCTTGATATCGCGAGTAGCGAAAGTGCGGTAGGATAAGTCGCGATAGGAGAAGGGCGAGGTCATTGTGGATTTGCATTGGCGTTCGGGATTTCGTAGGACCAACACCCGACCATTGGCCTTTGAACTCGCAAAGTCGCGAGATCCGATCCTCTGAGTGCAAAGAGAGGATCACACAGAGATAATCTGTGGGTGAAGATTTCCTGATAGGGAATTAGAAGGGCTAGTTAGTGTCCTTCAGGCCGCGAGAAGAGAAGATCCTGTGAGTGCGGACGTGCCTGCGGGTGCGGCTGTGTCAGGTTGGTATCAGAGCTCAGAAAGACTCTTTACTTTCTATAGTAGATAAAAAGATAATTTCACCATGCCGCTGAGGAGAGAAAGGAAATCAATTGATCCAGAGGATAGGGAAATGCCAAGGAGAAGAGGCAGGCAGGTGAAAAATCCAGAAATGGAGAGACAGATGCATGATCTCCGAGCAAGACTCGAAGATATGGAGACAGCTCAAAGACGCACAGTTGGTGCTGGGGATCTTAGTGATTCCGAAGATGAAATTGAAGTTGGACATGAAGAAGAAGTCACAGCAGAAGATGCCGCAAGTAAGCGCTTGATCAAAGCCATTGCGAGGATGATTTCAAAAATAAAGATGGACATTCCAGCTTATGAAGGAAATCTAGATGCAGAAGAGCTTCTAGATTGGATTAGAGCTCTTGACACCTATTTCGATTATGAAGATATCGAAGAGGATAAAAAGGTCATACATGCTGTCACGAAGTTAAAAGGACATGCAACATTGTGGTGGGATGAGATGCAAGATGATAGACGCTGCAAAGGCAAGCAAAAGATCAAAAGCTGGGATAGAATGATCGTGAAGATGAAGGAGAAATTCATCCCCAGAGACTACCAAATTACTCTGTTCAGGCGAATGCAGAACCTGAGACAGAAGATGATGACAGTGAAAGAATACACTGAGGAATTCTATAGACTGAACATCAGAGAAGGTCATCGGGAGAGCGATGATGAGAAGGTGGCTAGATATCTGAATGGTCTGAGATATGACATTCAGGATGAATTGAGCATGCTAACCATCCGAACGATGGAAGATGCTTACCAATTGGCTCTAAAAGTTGAAGAGAAGCTGAGCCAAAGGCAAAGTCAGAGAGGGTGAGGAAGAATTCATCCCAGAGGCAAAGCAGTTGCCTAGGACAAATACCAGAAGCCCAAGGAGGATTGGAAGAAACCTCAGGGTAAAGTTGAGAGAGGTGGAACCTCACAGAGAGGGCCATATGTTGAACAGAGGGGGAAACATAATGAATAGAGAGGAGACTATGCTGACAACAACACTTTTCCTCATAATAGAGGCAGAGGAAGAGGAAGAGGTGGAGTAATCACATGCTTCACATGCGGAAAGAATGGGCACAAGTCTTACGAATGTCCAGAGAAAAAGAAGGACATTGGAGAAGCTCACATCACCGAAGCGCAGAGGCGAGATGTTGAGGCAGAAGACGCTAAAGGTAGAAGATCACTTATGATGCGAAAAGTCCTTTTGACACCCGAGAAGGGGGTGGAAAGCTCAGTCCAAAGAACCAGACTCTTTAGGACTACCTGCAAAACCAAAGACAGGGTGTGCAAGGTCATCGTAGATAGCGGTAGCACGGATAATCTTGTTTCTACAGATATGGTAGAGAAGCTGGAGCTGGAGACGACTGATCATCCAAGCCCATACAGAGTTTCGTGGCTACAGAAAGGACACCAGGTAACTGTTACTAAACAATGCTTGGTTGAATTCAAAATAGGTGGATATAATGATAAGATTTTATGTGATGTTATTCCCATGGATGTATGTCATCTATTGCTGGCTAAACCATGGCAATATGACAGAAATGTGATTCATGATGGGAGGATGAACACATATACTCTAGAGAAAAATGGGAGAACCCATATGTTGCTTCCGATAAAGGATAAGGAGGTGAAGCCGGAAGTAAGCAACACAGTACTTCTCATGAGTGGGAAGGAACTTCTTACAGAGGTGAAGAAGAAAGAAGATCCACAATTCTTTGTTGTCAGGAAGCCGAGGATTGTTTTGACTAGCACAAGAGTGGATTATTTACCAGATGAGGTTCAAGAACTGTTGGAAGAGTTCGCTGACATCATAGTGGATGAATTACCTCGTTCATTGCAATTGATGAGGAGTGTGAGTCATCATATAGACCTCATACCAGGAGATAGTTTTTCAAATAAAGCCACGTACAGATTGACGCCGCAAGAAAATGAGGAAGTTAAAAGGCAAGTCCAGGAGTTGTTGGACAAATGGTTAGTCAGGGAAAGCTTGAGTCCATGTGATATTCCAATAGTACTCAGTCCGAAGAAAGATGGAGGCTGGAGGATGTGTACTGACTCAAGGGCGATCAATAAGATAACCATCAGGTACAGGTTCCCATTGCCGAGGATGGATGATCTGATGGATTGATTGAGCAGAGCAAGGTACTTTTCAAAGATTGATTTGAAAAGTGGATATCACCAGATTCGCATGAGAGAAGGCGATGAGTGGAAGACGACCTTCAAAACCAATGAAGGACTATATGAATGGCTTGTTATGTCGTTTGGCTTAAAAAATGCGCCAAGTACCTTTATGAGATTGATGAATGAAGTCCTGAGAGATTTCATCGGGAAATTTGTCATCGTATATTTGGATGACATATTGATTTTTAGTAAATCAGTGGCAGAACACTTACAGCATTTGGCTACAATGATGCGAAAGCTATAGCAGGAGAAGCTGTTGATCAACATGAAGAAGTCCTCATTTATGAAGACATAACTCATTTACTTGGGTTTTTTTTATTTCGGCAAATGAGTTGAGGATGGATCCAAAGAAGGTGGAAGTAATTAAAAATTGGCCATCACCGAGAAATATTTTCGAGGTGAGAAGTTTTCGCGGTTTGGCTAGTTTCTACCGAAAATTCATCAGGAATTTCAGTGGAATTAGCGCAGCGATGATGGATACAGTGAAGAAGCGGCACAAGTCTTTTCACTGGACAACAGAGGCTGAGAAGAGCTTCAATCTGTTGAAGTGGAAGATCACAGAACAACCAGTTCTGGTGTTGCCAGATTTCCAAAGGACATTTCAAGTGAAATGCGATGCAAGCGGATTCGCAATAGGAGCGGTCTTAAGTAAGGAGGACAGGCCGATTGCATATTTTAGCGAGAAGCTGAATGAGGCGAGGTTGAAATACTCCACGTATGATAAGGAATTTTATGCTATCATACAGGCATTGAAGAAGTGAAGGCATTACTTGATTCCGAAAGAATTTGTATTGTACAGTGACAATCATGCATTGTAGTTTGTGACTCAACAGGAGAAGTTGACTCAGAAAAATGTAAAATGGGTTGAGTATATGCAGAATTTTACATTTGTAGTTAAGCACATTTTGGGTACTGCTAACAAAGTGGCTGATGCTTTGAGCAGGAGGTGTTTGTTGTTGCAGGAGTTCCAAGTCAAAACATTGGGTTTTGAAAATCTCAGGGACATGTACACAGGTGATGTAGATTTTGCAGAAGCGTATGAAGCAGCTGGGAATTCAGTTCTCAGAGATAGAAGCCTGTGGATAGACTATATGATCCAAGAGGGATTGTTGTTCAGAGGCAATCAACTGTGTATTCCAAAGTGCTCCATGAGGGAGAATCTGTTAAAAGAAAAACACAGTGGAGGTTTGGCAAGACACTTTGGCCATGACAAAACATTCGTGAAGCTGAGCGAATCATACTTTTGGCCAAGAATGCGAGAAAATGTCAAGAGGTTCGTTGACAGATGCAGAATTTGCCAGCATCCAAAGGGAAGGAAGCAGAATGCAGGGTTTTATCAACCATTGCCCATACTAGAGAGACCATGGGAAGCGATAAGCATGGATTTTGTATTGGGGTTGCCAAAGACACAAAGGGGTGTTGATTCGGTCTTTGTGGTCATAGACAGATTTTCTAAAATGGCACACTTCATTCCATGCGATAAGACCAGCGATGCGACTCACATCGCAAACTTGTTCTTCAAGGAGGTCATTCGACTTCATGGGTTGCCGAAAAGCATAGTTTCGGACAGAGACACTAAATTCATAGGGCATTTTTGGAGGACCTTATGGAAGAAGCTAGGGACTAATTTGATGTTTAGTTCTACTTATCATCCTCAGATGGATGGACAGACGGAAGTGGTCAACAAAAGTCTGGGAGACTTACTGAGAAGCTTGGTGATAGAGCACCACAGCAGTTGGGACAACATATTGCCATAGGCAGAATTTGCATACAACGATTCAGTAAATAGGAGCACAGGCAAGATTCCATTTCAAATTGTATATGGCATGCAGCCGAGAGGAGTTTCTGAACTGAGGGATTCAGAACGGACTGCTACTAGTAGCGCTAGTGCAGAAGAATTCACTGAGGCGATGAAAGAACTTCACAGCCAAGTGAAGCAGCGATTGTTGAATTCAAGTCAAGAGTATAAACGCAGAGCTGATCAACATCAGAGGCAACTTCAGTTCGAAGTTGGTGAGTTAGTTCTGGAACACTTGAGAAAGGAAAGGTTCCCGAGGGGAACATACAATAAGCTCAAAATGAAGAAAATCGGGCCATGCAGGGTCTTGAGAAAATTTGGAGACAATGCTTACGAGATTGAGTTGCCAGATGGAATCGAGATATCTCCAATATTCAATGTCTCGGATTTGTACCCATACAGAGCTGGAGAAGCAGAGACTGGAACAAAGGAACCAATGATCCAGTGGCTGAAACAATTGCCAGTTGCAGAGAAGCCATAGATGGAGTGCATACTGGACAAGAGAGTGGGTAAGAAGACCCGAAGGAAGGAATATTTCAAGTATCTGGTCAAGTGGAAGGACTATCCAGTGGAAGATGCCAGCTAGGAGAATGAGGCAGAGATTCAGAAACATGGACATACCATGCAGGAGCTCATGGACAGGATCCCATGAAAGTTTTCAAGCCGAGGAGTATATGATGGAGGAGCATCGTCCACGTCAAGCGAGCCAGCACAAAAAGCGGAAGACAACTGGACAGAAGCCAACACAAATTTTGAATCTCCCTTGGATTGATGCGCCAAAACTTTAAATGTGTTAATTAAATGAGGCACACTTATACATTGTAAATGGACCTTGAGTGGATAGCTCTCGTCCTTAGGTAGATGGAGGCATTTAAAATAGTTGATGTAAAGTAGGTATAATTTTAATTCTAGATTTGATAGATTTAGAGCGCAAGAGGGAAAAGGGATATAGACACCCTCATTGTACATTGTAACATTATCAACACAGGAAGAACAAGAGCATGCAGAGAGCTGTGTAAAGAACACCCATGTTCAGGCATTTGAATTAATAGAAGAGCTTTGATTCAAATTCATGGTTCGTGTTGTTCTCTATGTATTTGATGTTGATATGCTCATGAGTGTTTTCTTTTTGTCATACATTTGCTTTTATATGCTGTGTATGTGATTTCATGGTGGAATTGGAATCTGAGAGGGTGAAAGAATGAGTTTCAATTGTTTCTCTGTTTGAGCAAGGATTCCTGCAAGGAGTGCAGTTGAATTCATCCGCAAGGAGTGCGTTGACAGAAGGCTCAAATAGTTAACTTTTGTTCTCATTCTCCCAAAGTGAAAGTGGGTTACAGGAGCCGTGCCAGGAGTGCGCAGGCTAAGCTAAGTCTCAGAGTTGTGATTCTGAGCGAGAGTATTGAGGGACTACTGCTGTAGGTGTGCACAAAGTCAAGCGACTTCAACACTTAGACGTGGTTGAAGGGTTGCCGCAAGGAGTGCGTGCAAGGAGTTTCTTAAAGGTCTTGAAAACCGTGAGAAAGCTCAGGAGGGAAGGCCTTCAAATTTGTTGAAGAATAGCTCAGACAATTTGTGGCCTAAGGTTGGCAAGAAGCGTCGTAAGTTATGCATAGGGGAACGAGTTCCACGGAGGAACACTCAACTATTCATAGATTTCCCAAAGGAAAGAAGGACGGTCGGAATTCTCCAAGGAGAATTCGCGACATCTGGTGAGTCGTCAAATATCACAGAAGAGCAGGGAAGATACAACGAAGGTATCAAGAGGTTCAAAGCTCAGGAGGGGCTGAGCCGTTGACCCAAGCCAGTTAGTTCCATTGGATCAATTGCGAGATTGCCTATCGGGGTTTCGCGAGAAAAGAGTCGAAGATTTGGCCACGGGAATCACGATATTGCGATACGCGATATCCCGACAGTTACGTAAATAGTGTGGGCCACAAGAATTGGTGACGTGGACAGGTGACTCGAGTTATCGATGTTTCGCAGCGAAAGTTCCGAGCATTGGACATCAGGATTCGCGATCCCGCGAAGTCCAAAGTCCCGACGGGGAGACGTGACCGTTGAAAAGTCAACTCGCGAGCGTGTCGGAGTTTCGGTGCATCGGGACTCGAGAGTCGGAGAACCGAGTGCTTGATATCGCGAGTAGCGAAAGCGTGATAGGATAAGTCGCGATAGGAGAAGGGTGAGGTCATTGTGGATTTTCATCGGCGTTCAGTATTTCGTAGGACCAACACCTGACCACTGGCCTTTGAACTCACGAAGTCGTGAGATCCGATCCTCTGAGTGCAGAGAGAGGATCGCATGGAGATAATCTGTGGGTGAAGATTTCTCGATAGGGAATTAGAAGGTCCAGTTAGTGTCCTTCGGGCCGTGAGAAGAGAAGATCCTGTGAGTGCGGACGTGCCTGCAGGTGCGGCTACGTCAGGACTCAAATTTTCTCTCTTCTTAGGAGAATCAATACCCTCATTCAGGGTCTCTTTTCCATTCTACTCTTCCAGAGCTTTCTAGCCATGATCTCCATGCTCCGAAACGAGCTCAAAGATGGAAAATATCCTTTCCCAAGTTCTTCAGGCTATTTCATCCCCCTATAATTGCATATGACCGTGGGCTATGACTAGAATCCAAGACGAACACCACGTGAATCCTTCGGAGTGGCAAACCTCCGAAGTTCACGATCCATTGTTGTGTGTCCTTAGGGATTTTGATGTCCCTGATTTACTTCAGGACTTCGAAATTCGGAAGTTTCAAACACTCCAACTCTTTTTCCTCCGAATTAATCCATACCCTAAGTTCCATATCAGGCACCATGTGTCCATCTAAATCAACAACTCAGATCCACTTCGGGACTTCGTCATTTGGGAGTCCCGAATGCTCACACCACCTTTTCTCTTGGAGTGTTTTCTTCCGAAGTTAAGGATCGTGCGCCATACATCCCTCTCATTTGATGGTGGGGATCTACTTTGGGCATCCCTCTACTCCACATTGATTTCTCCTCGCTTCTGAAGTACGCGATCTGCTGATGCATGTCTCTCATAGATCGACGACTATAAATTACTTCAGCTCTTCGGGCTTCAGGAGTTTCAACATATCCCCACTCGCTTTCTCTCGGAATGATTTCACTCGAATTTGACGATCTGTCGATGCGTGTCTCTCTCAAATCGACGGTCATGATTTACTTCAGGAGTTCTCAACTCGCATGACCCCACTTTCCTCTAAAGTGGCTATCTCCCAAAATGGAAGATCTGCTGACACCTGTCCTCAGCTGACGAACGACTCAGATGAAATCCGACTCTCCGGCCTTCAGGAGTTCTTGTTCAACACATTCCCTTTTATCCCGGAGTGATTTCACCCAAAGTGCAATATCTGATGACACCTGTCCCTTTGGATTGGACGACTCAGATCTGCTTCGACTCTTCGGCTCGTAACTTTCATTCAAGGGTCCTTTGGATCCCAGTGTGTGCCACTCTGAGAGAGACACCTAGAAACCCCTTCACTCAACACACAGGCTCCCACAGGATCATGACGTTGATACTGGTGTCCCCACGATCGAATGGTTGTGAGGGATCCTGAAGGATCCTTAGATCCACGGTCCACATCAACTTTGGGACTTTGGGGGTTTTGGTTCTACCAACCTCTACCCTCCCAAAGTCATCAATGTCAAACTGACTATATCATAGATCCGATGGTCAGGATAGTTCTCGGGCATCCTCAGATCTACGATCCAGATTAACTTTGAGACTTTGGAGGGGTTTCACCTCCTGTGCAACAAATATGCTCGATTCGCTAGACCCATGAAGTCTGAGGGATTCTAAGGGTTAACACCCACATTATTTCTCTAGATCTGATGATCGTGAAGAACTTCAACTTCTCCCAAACTAATCTCATCCATTCTTCTTCCAAACGAAAGGATCTCTCATTTCAGGACTTAAATCTCGCTATCCTATATGAGCTTTTCCAGCTCCTTAAGTACCTAGGTAATTTGCACTAATTCTCCTTAAATTAATGCTTACATAAATCCTCCACGTACCTCTTGCGCCCATCTATCAACTCTATAACTAAAGGGGTTCTTGATCCCTGTACGCCTCATAGAGGTTCTGTGCACACATGCACTACCTCTCTCGATCTTTGACCAATCCCTTCCTTCAGAACGACTGGGAGTTTCAACATGCACACGTGAGGTTATACCCAAAGTCAATGAATTCACAGTTCATTTATTTTAACTTGAACCACCATAGAGCTCAGACAGTTATGTGTATAGGCCAGAGAATTTATTATTTTCTTAAATACACAATTAGGAAGAATTGAAGGAATACAGTATAAATCATTAAGAAAACATATCCATCTCTGCAACATTCATAGGATGTCTAACTTTAATTCACAGTTACCACTTAAATACACAAGATATGCTATTACTTATCTATTACAGGTGGTAGCCAACTAACTTTCTATGGGTGTTTGTCCTTCCACCCAACCATAGGCTCAGAGGCATTCATTCTTAGTGCTCTTGCCACCCTTGTCCCAAGCCATGATATCACCAGGGAATTTATGCCAATTCTCATCGATCCTTTCTCTTTCGCATCTTCTACGAGGTTTATCAGATGCTTCCTCAACATCAAGATCACAGCCTTCCGCTCAGGTCCCATGCTCTGCATAGTCTCATATCTCTCTCTCTCTATCACAACCTCGACGAGGTTTATCAGATTCTTTCTCCACATCAAGCTCGTGGCCCTCTACTTCTTCTCCACTGGAATGTTTTTCACATTCTCCACTCTCCTCTTTATATTCCCTCGCATGCCTTGAACGCACATCCCTCCTATCCTGTTCCTTCTGTCAGAAGGAAACTCAGGTCAACCTGGTCTGCTGGACCCAGTGGTACTTCGGTCTGACATTCTGCAACTAGAACATGCTTCCATTCATGGGGGTGGTTGATAATTCAACCACTGGTCCTTTCTTCATTAACTGATTTCTCTCCTTGGGATCCGAAGGAGGTTTATTATCCTTATCAAAGGTAAATTTGGGGTTATTTGATATAATGAACCCTCTATTATATTTTTCACATTCTTTCCTCTAGTGATATCATGGCCAATACTTTCAAGGCTTCACCCCCACAGTCAGTGATTGGTAACTCAAACAATAATACATTTACATTGTTCCCATGCAACAACATGGTAATTCTAATTAATGATTAATTACAAGTTGGGGGAAATAGGGGTGTTACAACAACAAAATACCTAGAGGGTCATGAGAATGTAGGTGACGAATATGTCATTTATAACAGGTGCAAGGAAAGAAGGTCTAGGCTTTAATTTCCTCCTTTCCCTCCCAGCTCAGAGGAAGAGGAAGAGGCACACAAGGAAGTAGAGAGAAGGGCAGAGTGTGAGGCTGAGCATGAGGCATAGAGGATGCTAGGAGGCAGATATGAGAGACCAGAGGGAAGTGGTAAGGCCCCCATGGAGCTAAAGGCAGCTTTCATGTAGGTTATCAATGATATGGTAGCTAGTCAGTGGGCCATGACTCAGTCCTTGGCACAGATGGCTGATAGTTTGGCTATAGTGGGAACCTCGGGCACATAATCCCCATATGCAGCACAGGGGAACTCAGGGGTAGGTAGTAGACCCTAGTCTCCTACTCGCACATACACCTCTTTGAGTAGGATTCCCAGACCTTTGTTTCCTAGTTTCCAGAGGGCACCCGCAGTAGCAGCATAGTTTCCGATAGCATAGAGGATGCCCAGTCATGTAGAGGACATTGCAGAGTATAGGAGGGAGTATACAAAATTGGGCTGTGACTTCCATCAGGACATGACCCTAGTAGAGTATTGTGGGCTCAGACTCAGGAACTGCCCCAAAGAGCCACAGAGAGGAGGACCGCAACAACAACAGGGGCATAACATTGATTTCATCCAGAAAGTTGGTAAACTCACCATACCTTATTTCAACAAATCGTCCAAATGCACCGCCAAAGCTTGGGTACAAAATCTAGACACATACTACAAGCTCAACTAGATGACTGAGACAGAGGCCATCAATTTCGCTACCTTACACTTGGAGGGTGAGTCACACGAGTGGTGGCATCATGGATTGGTGACATTGGGTCATAGTCACATCACCTCCTATAGGGAGTTCACAGAGATACTTGTGGACAGGTTTGACAGGAGGGATCCCGAGATCCACTTCAGGGATCTAGCCTAGTTGAGACAAACTATCACAAGAGAGGTGTTCATCATAGAGTTTCAGCAGGTAGCCATGGTAGTGACAAATATATCAAAGCCCAGGATGATCATGCTATTCACATAGGGACTCATAGAGCCTTTGAGAGGATGGGTGAAGGCATACATGCCGCACACCTTGTAGGATGCCCTCCTATGCATTCGAGATTTGGCAGAATCATTGCCAAACTAAACCCCTTTTACAAACCCTTCGTACCCCAGAAGGATCAAGATAGGAAGCCATTCCAAAGAGAATGGAAGGGCAATGAGAAGTTGGATGATGAGACGAGGCGAGAGCTTATGAGGAAGAAGTTGTTAAAACTCTAATCATAAGTTAGTTAAGTTAACCTAATTGTTATACAGTTACATGACAGTTATGGTCTTCTTGTATTATATATGTATGTCTATGTACATGATTATCTGAAGCATTGATGAATACAGAGTATGCATTTTCTGTCAGTATTTATATATCTCTGTTCATCATGGTTTCTTGATTGCTTGAGTTATTTCCATTATGTTTATGTTTTTTTCTTCATTATGAGTCTAATAGTGGTATCAGAGCGGATGTAGATGATCTTAGAGGCATGTTGATTTATCGGAGCCCATTTATGATCTTAGTGATTGTGAGATTGTGAATGGATGAAGCGTGAAGATGAAAGAAACTGTGAGAAGGCTGCATGTAAGCTCGGTGAAGAATGTTGAAAAGAGACAGTCTATGTGTGTGGAGAATCATTTGTTTGCGTGGAGGAAAGAAGGTTCGATTCTATGTAATTTCCAAGAGCCTATGATAGACATCCAAGAAAGTGTGAAATTAGGCCGAGAGATGCATTGAAGAGGAAATTAATCTTTTAAGTGTTTGGAGAACCGAGATTATCAAGCTTGAGGTTGTTGGTTCTAGTGAACATTGAATTCCTGCGTTTATTTGAGCCATTTAATTTATGGATGGTGTGGTGTGGATTTAGTGGGTGATAGAACAAATCCTTCAAATCCAAATCTGTGATCGATGTTGAAATGGGGAGTAACAACACACGCACTGGCCATACGCACTGGTCTTGATTTAAAATATGTTTAAAGGCATGGATTTGCAATCCAAAGGAGTGCAGGTGAGTGAAGAGCATTCTAACTGCCCGTACTAAAGAAAATAATCTGCGTAAGTTATATATATTATTTTAAATGAAGCATTTCTCGTGGCTATTGGAGAAATGACAATCCCATGAATATAGGTTGGAGGAATTAGAAATGATTATTTATTTTTAAGAGAAGGGCTAGGAAAATATTTTATTTTAATTTTAACAGAGGCTGCTTATAAAACATGTTTATTTTAAAGGAAGTTTTAATATTTTTGGAGGAGTAAAATTAAAAATACGAAAATCTGTTGATGGAGGATTTTTGTTGAAGGGGAAATCAATATTTTCGTTCAAAAGGAAAAATTTAGATGGAGAGATTTCTCCATTATAATTAAATGTATATGAAGTTATAAGGGTTTCTTTTCATAGAGGAGTTATAATAACTATTGTTAAGAGACTTTGTCAGTATATTTTTTTGTAATGGAGTTATAAGGTAGTTGTAAAAAAAAAAGGGTCAACAAATTGTATTTGGTGTTATTATTTAAGTTGTAGACCTACTCAAAATTGAATAAGGGGGTCTCTCTTAGGATCTTTGTGTGTGTCATTGGTTATCCTGTAGTTTTTGGCAGCATTCAACGAACGATTGCTCTTGTCATGCACAAAAGGATACATATATTGTAGTTTTTTTAGCAACATTCATACAAGGCATGATTGTTCTTCGCATGCACAGCAGGATACATAATTGAAATTTGAGGCATCAAAATACAAACAAATGGAAAGAATTGAAGAAATATTAACAATATTGCACACATTAATTAACTCAACTACAGAATCTACAATTGCAATAAACAAGTGCACCCTCAACACAGTGATTACTTGTTTATAAGTAACACACAAGAAGATTGATATGTTCAAACTTCAAAACAAGTTGGTGTCTGATGAATTAAGTTGGCTTCGACACCAACAATGTGATTTCAACAACCAAAATGACATCAAGGATGAAAATAATGAAGACATTTAGTTGACTAGTGATGACAGTCATAAACATGAGGATGAGTTGGATAAAGTCGCTATGATAGAAAAATTTGCGGATAAATGTATTGTTCGACCATGGGAAGAATTACGATTTAAACGGAATTGATATGGACTAGGATACGAAAATGATGCTAACAACCTTTTTCATTTTCCTAATTATTGTGAACCTATTTTCTTTGTGAGTGGAGGTTTTTTGAATGATGATAAGACGACAAAGCTTGCAGATATTGGTAAGGAACAGGTACAAGATATTGTTGATGAAGATATTGTTATAGATATTCAAGATCATGATAATAAGTCAGATAAAGAATCCATACAGTGCAAACACTCTCACCGGTTTGTCCATGATAAGTCAAACTATTTTGATCTTCACCCATGCAAATTTTGTGGGAAGACAAATCATCTCTCAGTAAGGTGTCAAAAGCGCAAGCAGAAACAAATTCAATTTGAATGGTTAGGGAATTGGCGTTGGTGTTTGGAAGCCAATTTATTGGAGCAGTCTTATCATCGGATTTATACACAAGTACAATCGTACTTGATTGGAGATATTTCTATAGTTGATGGACATGAATGTTTTCAAGATTTGATGATTTAGGGTATGATCGGGGCCCAGTTGATGTAGTCTTCTGAGTTGAAGATCAAGTCTTCAGACTCTGCTGGAAGACAGTTTGATGTGCTGGATCTCTTCTTGGCCATACTTGCGAATGATGGTCAAGGGAATTGGAACCACTTGTCCCTGACAGGGGGGAAATCTAGTTGAGTCGAGTTCCAAGTTTGATTTTGAGTCAGGTTCCAAGTTTGATTTAGAGCCTGTGAACAAATGATCAACTATGCAACCTATTTCCTGGTATGCAGTCTTGTTCCTGAACATATTGTTGTTGATATGGTTTGTGAACAGCTTAAAACCACCAATTGAGCAGAAGACATGAAGTTCTTCTTGTTACATTTTCAGATTTTTGAGCCTTGAGCTCTTGTTAATTTATGGTCAACTTAAAACCATGCCATTTAGTAGAAGACATCATCTTCTGCTAGACATTTGGTTTGTGGTCATCCCTAAACCACCAGATTGGTTTGTGGTCATCCCAAAACCACCAAATGAGTTTGTGGTCACCCTTAAACCACCATTTTAGTAGAAGACATCAGCTTCTGCTATTTTTTCCAGAGTTCAAAGAGCATCTTTAGCCATCTCTATGAATATTCACTTGACACATTGTTGATTGTCAAGTAGTGGAAATTTTTCAGGTAGGAACGAACTTATGATTAAGGGGGGATGTTAAAACTCTAATCATAAGTTAGTTAAGTTAACCTAACTGTTATACAGTTACATGACAATTATGGTGTTCTTGTATTATATATGTATGTCTATGTACATTATTATCTGAAGCATTGATGAATATAGAGTATGCCTTTTCTGCCAGTATTTATATATCTCTGTTCATCATGGTTTCTTGATCGCTTGAGTTATTTCCATTATGTTTCTGTTGTTTTCTTCATTATGAATCTAACAGAAGCTTTGCTTCAACTGCAAAGACCCTTGGGTCCCAGGCCACAAGTGCATGGGCAAGGGAGAGATTCAATATATTGAGGTGGCAACAGACAGTGTGGACAATGAGGAGGAGGATTAGGACAGTGGATCCACTAGCTCAGAGGAGGAGTCAACATAGGTAGAGGAGCAACCTCCTTGTAGACAACCGACACTGGTAGGAGCCCACCCTCCGGTAGTTCCATAGCCGCCTGAGCTGGCTAACAAATGGAAACCAACAAAGGGAGGAGTCATAGGGACCCTTTTTGGTGTTCCCGGGTATGATACCCTCCGGATCAGAGGGACTATTAAGGGGATAAAAACAATCACCCTGATAGATGGTGGGGCCACCCACAACTTCATTGATGCTTCATTGGTATCAAGACATGCACTTCAAACAGAGGAGTTTGAGGGGTTTGATGTTGCAGTAGCAGATGGCCACACAGTGGAGTGTCTAGACATAGTTATGGAATTGGAGATAAATTTAGGCAACTATAGAGTGAGAGTCAAATTTTATGTGGTTGACCTATCTGACACATATGTGGTGTTGGGAGTCCAGTGGATGATCACCTTATGAAAAATCACCAGCGATTACCAAACCTTGGATATGGGGTTCAGAGACCGTGATGGGAAGAAGGTTGTTCTGAGAGGTATGTCGACAGGAGGACCCATGACAATTTCAGTTAAGAGGATAGAGAGGATATTCAGACATGGGGAGGTAGAATATGCCTCAGAGTGCTTGATCACTATGCAGAAGGATTTTGAGGGTTGAAAACAATATCATACAAAGATTAGGAATTTGTTGGGATGACATCAACAGGTTTTTTGGGTCAATTTCACTAGGGAGACCACTTGACAGGGGGTTTGAGCACACCATTGAGTTGGTGGAGGGGGCCAAACCTATGATCACAACCCCCTATATGCATATTAGGAGGTTCAAGTATGAGATAGAGAAATCCATCAAGGAATTGCTAGCGATGGGACACATCAGACCTAGTAGCAGCCCGTTCGCCTCTTCAGTTGTCTTAGTTCTAAAGAAGGATAGAAGCATGAGGATGTGCATTGATTATCGGGCCTTGAACAAGAAAACCATCAAGAACCGGTATCCTATCCCGCACATTGACGAATTGATGGATGAACTGCATGGGGTAGTTTTCTTCTCAAAGATTGATCTACGCTCTAGGTATCATCAGATCAGCATCCGAGAGTAGGACATAGAGAAGATGACATTTCAATGTCACTTTGGACATTTTGAGTTCCTGGTTATGCCATTTGGGCTAACCAATGCACTTGCTACATTCCAGTCTTTCATGAACCACATATTCAGGGATTGGTTGAGGAAATCAATCTTGGTTTTCTTTGACAACATCTTGGTCTACAATAGGACATGGGAGGAGCACACGAGGCACCTAGATGAGGTATTGAGCATCATGGAGGCATAATCATTATATGCCAAAGAGTCAAAGTGTGAGTTCGGTATGACATAGATGCTTTACTTGGGCCACATCATCAGTGCACAGGGGGTACAGGTGCACCAAGAGAAGATCAGGGTCATTCTGGATTGGCCAATGCCCAGGAACATGACAGAGTTGAGGAGTTTCTTTGGGCCGTGAAACTACTACAGGCGATTCGTCTGGGGTTTTCTTAGCTTGGAGCACCATTGACGGATCTTACCAAGCATGGGGCTTTCATCTAGACCGAGGAGTCACATAAATCATTTGATCACATGAAGGAAGTCATGGGCACTTGTCCAGTGTTGTCATTACCAGACTTCACCTTGCCATTTGTACTAGAGTGTGATGCATCCGGTGAGGGTATCGGGGCAGTTTTGATGCAGGGACGACACCCCATTGTATTCGAGAGCAGGAAGCTCAGTCAGCCTGAGAAGTTGTACTCCATTTATGACAAGGAAATGTTGGCAATCATGCATGCCTTGAACAAATTCAGACAATATTTGATGGGCAACAAATTCGTGGTCAAGACAGATCACAATAGCTTGAAGTATTTCCTTGAGCAGAAGGAACTTAGTGAGCGCCAAAAGAAATGGGTGACGAAGGTACAGGAATTCAACTTCGACATAGAGTATTTCAAGGGGAAGAAGAAAATTGTGGCCGATGCACTATCAAGGAGACCTGCGACATGTTCTTTGATGGAGATTTCAACAGATTGGAAATCTCACTTGTCAGTGGAATATTCCAAGAACAAGTTCGCTTGTGAGGTTATGGATGGGCAGATACAAGATGATAGGTATAGGGTCATTAACAATGTCATATTATACAAGGACAGAGTCTACTTGGTGCTAGATTTGGGGCTCAAGAAGAAGATCCTCACAACAGTTCATGATTCACCACTAATAGGCCATCAAGGGTTTTTCAAAACCTACAGACAGATCAGGGAGAGGTTCTCATGGAAGGGCCTCAAACAGGATGTTATGAGAAACGTTAGTGATTGTGTGACTTTCAAGAAGAACAAGTCAAAGCATGCTCTTCCAGTAGGGCTACTTTAGCCACTCCCCATTCCAGAGAAGAAATGGGAGAGTATATCAATGGACTTCATCACAGGCCTACCCAAGGTCTAGGGTAAGGACTATATCTATGTAGTGGTCGACAGATTGAACAAGTTTGCTCACTTCTATGCCATACCAACAGAGTACAACACAGTTCAAGTAGCCAAGCTATTCTTCAGGGAGGTCTTCAGACTTCATGTGTTGTTGAGGAACATCGTCAGTGACAGGGACAGTCAGTTCATGGGGACATTCTAGAGAGAGATGTTTCGGTTGGTGGGGAGAGAGCTGACACCCAACACCAACTATCACCCTTAGACAGATGGGTAGACCGATATTGTCAACAAGTGGGTTGAAGGATATTTGAAGAACTATGTAGGTGGACAACAGAGAACATGGGTAAAGTGGCTACATTTAGGAGAGCATTGCTACAACACCACTTTCCACATGTCCATTGGTATGACACCCTTCCAAGCATTGTACGGATATGATTCTCCCACTTTGGTAGACTTGGTTTTTGGGGAGAGAAGAGCTCTCAAGGCCAAAGATTGGATCATAGAGAGTCAGGATATTCTCAATTTGATGAAAGAGAACCTGCATACGACACATAACCGATAGAAGATGAGTGCGGATAGGAACAGGATAGAGCATAGCTTTGAGGTTGGGGATTTGGTTTTCTTGAGACTCCAACCTTACAGACAGTCATCTCTGAAGAAGAGTGGGGATGAGAAGCTCAAGCCCAAATTTTATGGCCCTTACAGGATCATGTGCCGAGTAGGCGAGGTTGCTTATGAGCTAGAGCTTCCATAGGGGAGAAAGTTTCATAACATGTTCCACGTATCTTGCCTCAAAAAGGCAGTGAGACAATTCATTAGCACATCATAGGAGCTTCCCCCATTGGATGAGGAGGGACAGTTGGAGCTAGTTCCGGAGGAGGTTTTGGAATTCGGGGAGAAGAAACTGAGGAGCAGGGTCATCAGAGAGTGTTTGATCCAATGGAGAGGGCTTCCAGTAAAGGAATCTACTTGGGAGAGTGATTAGGTCTTGCAACACCCTGGATTAGTATTGCTTGAGGACAAGAAATTTTAGGAAGGGAGGACTGTAATGTCTCTTTCCAAATAGGAGCTCCAGAGAAGAGGCTTAATGGTCTAAACCGTCCCGCTAGACTATAGCTAGGGCCAGAAAAGGGGTAAACAGGGTTACTAGAGGTCACTCCAAGTGACATTGAACTAAAAGTGGTTAAAAGCACTTTTAATCCATTATGAGCTAAAAATAGAATAGACAAGCTAAAATTAGAAGTCAACAACGAATTAGGGTTTCAGCAGTGAATTAGGGTTTAGGAAATATATAAGAGAAGGCAACCTAATTCATCATTATGCAGTTTTTGACTTGTCATTGAGGAGAGATAGTTCAGTGGATTCTAGGAGGAATACACCAGTTGGTTGATTTCGATGTTGAGAGACACACCCTAGTCACCGAGAATATCATACGGGTCTTCCATCATTCTTCAGCAGCAGTTACACAAGTTCCAACAGCAAGGGCACACTTATCTAGGGTGAGGGTGGAGCTTCTGAGGAGGTTCAGTGGATCAAATTGTCCCATCTAGGGAGAGTTCATAGATTCCCCTCTAACCCAATTGAGAGGAAGGAAAGGCACATCTTTCTCCTGGTTCCTCGTCAGATTCCGATGGAGGAATCATCTGGGGCACATTTTCTAGAGTTGGGAGTGTAGCACTTTTGGCGGACACATTCGGGGTTCCCGAGCGATCATCAGATAATATCTAGGGAAACCCTTCTGACCCATTTCCCAGTAGGCCAAGGTGGTCATTTTGAGATACATCTCAGCCGATTCTAACGGTGGAATCACTAAGGCATATTTTTCCAGTGAGGGAGGGGCGCATTCCCCCAGGGGGATCCATCCGAGATCTAGACACACCAGCAAAGGGGTCAATAAGTCACCAGGACTCAGAGATAGAGCAAGGCGCACCATTTGGGACAGTTTCCAGGCCATTCTGAGAGGTTTAGCCACCAAGGAGAACTTTCCGAACTTTCAACAGTTACCATGCGAGCTGCCACAGTTCCAGCTCATCCATTGATCCCACAATACTCATCTATTATCAGGTATTATATTTTATTTTTCTTATTGTATTCTGTCTAAGATCCTTTTGTCATTTGATCTAGCCGAGTGATTCATTTTATTCAGCCGCATTCGACATTTGTACTCCGCAGAGATATCATAATATAAACTTTGCAGTCTTTTGTCGCAATTTTTATTTGTATGATCATTTATATGCTGTAAAACATTAATCCTACACACACATTACTAGCATTTCCTAGACTATCCAAGTCAGGAACATTACACAGTGTCTTTTATTGGGATTTGATGAAGATCAATTGAAGAATATATTTTATTTTGACATTAAATCATCACCGAAAAAACATGAGCCATGAGCTTATGAAAACATGACGAGTGATCATGAGCAATGAAAATTTCAAAGGCTAATTAAAATGAGAAAATTGTGGAGAGTGAAAATTCCAAAGGCCATGATGAATAGAGGTGAAACATCTCTAGATCAAACTTGTTAGAGGTGAACACACAATAAGAGGATTAAGGTGAGGATGGGTAATTGTATTCTAAGATGCACTTGTCAAATAAAGAGAGCCTCATGTTGCCAAGATTGGGTACAACTATGACAAATGGACAACAAAGATGAGAAAGATGAGTAACAAATTTGCAAATTGAGTGTGAGGCCTAATCACCAGGAAAGATTGTGAAGTAAGGTACATGGACATAGGAGATATTGAGGGATGTAGGAGTGGATATCCTTCCAAATCTCATATACTCATGTTTCTTCACAATAGAATACCTTACCATGTAAATATAAATATTTTTTTTATTAATATTGTAAAACATCAATCTATTTTTTCCAAGGAAAAGCTTACGGGATCCCCCCTCTTCCCAAAAACATATGTGATTTGTGGTTTCACCATCGACAACATGCCTTAGGTAGATGGTTCAATCGATTGAACTAACAATTGGAGCTAGAAAACCATTTATCTTGTTAGATACATTTCTGGATAAAAATTGTGCACGTGGCTTTGGAACGTCCAAGGTTTCGAGTGGACAGTTGTCCCTGACGATGGGTAGAGTCTCTGCTCAAAATGTTGGATGTTTCAAATACACATGGACATATTTTATCCATAAATTTATCTAACATTATGACTAGTTGTGAAAACCTACACACACAACCCCTTTATCTTATCATGAGAGATTGAGATCATTGTTATTGCTAAAGTTCCTATTGTTTTTAGTGTTTTTTCCATTGTAAGTAGTAGGTAATTTTACAAACTCAAATTCAATGTTAACTTGCTTCAATGAATTAAATTAGTTGTTTTACATCACCCCATTAATAAGGATGGCACCATAAATTAGTTCTTACAAACTCACATTCAATCTCACATATTAATCACCTTATAAATTATAGGCATAATTGTTAATCTGATGTGATCAAATTATTATAAATGTATTGTAGAGTTCCAGGTTGAAATAATTACTTTATGTGCACGCATGCCAACTATCCTCCATAATATTGTTTTTCATAATATCTTGAAGATAAGAAGAAAATGTTTGTCCACAAGGAATTGTTTTTTTTTCACAAAAGAGACTTCACTACATATTCAAACACTTTCAAAATGATGCAATAATGCCTTTATGTCCAGTCCATACCAAATTCTTCTCCATAATATCATCCTCCATGATGTCTTCAAAACAAGGAAAAAAGGTTTTATCTCGAGCAACCAAGGAATCATCATGTTTTTAGATGAAAGAGAGTCACTATGCATCCAAAGACTTTTGAAATTCTACAATAATTTCTCTATGTCCATCCATGCCAACTATTTTTCATGATATTTTGAAAACAAGAAGATTTTTTTTTTTTTTTTGGAGCAACCAAGGAACCATTTTTTTAGATGAATGAGACTTCACGATGCACCCAAATATTTTTTAAATGATGCAATAATTCATTTATTCCAATTCATTCCAACCGTGCTCCATAATATCAATCTCAATAATATCTTGAAAACAAGAAGAAATTATTTTTTCACAAGCAACCATGGAATCATCTTTTTAGATGAAATAGACTTCACTACACATCCAAATACTTTTGAAAAAATGAAATTCCTTTAATTCCATCCATGCCAACCATTCTCCATAATATCTTGAAAAGAAGAAGAAAATGTTTTCCCAAGTGACCAAGGAATCATCTTTTTAGATGAAGGAGACTTCACTACACATCCAAATACTTTTGAAAATATGAAATAATTCCTTTACAGCCATCCATACCAATTATTCTATATAATATTGTTGTCCATAATATCTTGAAAACAAGAAGATAATGTTTTATCTCAAGCAACCAAGAAATCATCTTTTTAGACGAAAGAGACTGCATTATCCAACCAAATTCTTTTTGAAAAATGCAATAATTCTTATATGTCAATCATTACCAATTACTCTCCATAGTATCTTAAAAATAAGAAGAAAATATTTTGTCCCAAGCAACCAATAAATTGTTTGTTAGATGAAAGATACTTTAGTAGGAAACCTACACACCTGTCATGTCTAATCAACATGGAATGTGTGTTTGGTGGTGAGATTCTTAGTTAGTCTAAGCTAGAGGAAATTGCTCACATGTTTCTTGTCACTTCCAAGAATTGGTTTTCCTTCCATGTTAAAAAACACTAAATAAGAAACTTGGATTTGGATTCTAGGAAATTGCTAGGGACTTGTCACATCCATTCTTCAAATTTTAGGGTTTTTATTTCAATTCATCATCAAAATAAATAAATAAAATAATAAGAGAATAAAAGAAGAAATTTCGTTCAATATATCTCCTCAGTCCTCACTGGTTTGGTGATTAAAATGGGGACTCGGAAATGAACCATATCTCAGTTAGTTTTGTTTAGAACCAATTGAAAAGTATTCAAAAGAAAGAGACTATGAAAGGTCAAGTGGACTAGTGGTAACTGGAATCATCTTGCATGCAATTTGGACTTCAACCCGATGAGGAGGAGGAAAATAATGAGTTTAAGCAAGCATTCCCAATCGATTGTATTCTTCTTTATCTTGCTTCTTTAATATCCTATCGTAGACTTTAAGTACTTGACACCCACTCTTGATCATACATCCTTCACATCCTCCACCTCCACATCCACCTCATATGCCAACAACAACTACTATGTGTATGATGTCTTCATAAACCACCATGATCTAGATGTCAAGGGAAGCTTCACCACAAATCTCAAGGGAAAAAAAATAAAAATTGATATAAGTTAGTAACAAAATGGTAATTTGCTAATCATTGTAAATTTTATTAAAACTTTTAAACTATTTAATATGTATACTTTAATAACTTAATTTATATGACAAATTTATTATTTGTATATAGAGGTAATAAATTGATTAAAATGGATTTAATTTTTTTTTATTGAAATTATAGTAGTGTTATCATCTCACAGTCTTATAAAGTGAACATAAAGCAGATGTATTAGTTGGGGAAGATGTGAGTTAAGCCATTCCAATTTGGATGAAGATTTGAGTCATTGGAATTTGGATGAAATGGAATATACATAACTACATGAAAAGGAATTTTTAAGAATAAGAAGTAAATTAGAATGTGGAAAGTGAGGGTAAGTGTGTTAAATAAAAACAAGAGAATTGCATAGTAACAAGTCTCTCTAGTGAGTCCTGTCATGGAATTAATAGATTCTCATTGATAAAGAGACATGTAACTTGATAATATTAGCAACTTATGATAATATTATCAACCTATCATTGATACAGAGACATGTGGTAATGAGACATGTAGCCTAATAATAATAGGGATGATATTGATTAAAAACTAACGGAGAGGAGACATAGATATGCACACATTTTATATATGTGTGAGATATAAGTGTCCATACAACTGATATTCATAGTCACCAAATTGCTATCAAGCATAACTACAATGTTGATCAGGTCACACAAATTTTGTAGAGCTCCAGAATGAAGCATGACTGCAGTGCACACAAAGTATTAATATTTTGTGCCAAAGTATGCTAACGAATCAAGTCACATCCAAGGCTACTTTTGATTTCAATGGGCATGCTTAGATTGTCAGCGTATTGCGCCGCGACAACAGACCATTTGAATTCTTTCTCGCTTGCATCATGGCGACCACAACACCAGCTTTCTTCTTGTTTTTTAGGTTCAATGCGCGAGTATGTTCGCGAGTATGTTTTGTATAATCGCTAACACTATATTGGAATACTATTTTACAGTGGTAATCAAATCATCGTATCCGTGGCATAATTACTTTGATATTATTAATTCCGTTGGGGCTCGTAGATACGGATCATTTGCAGATAGGCTGTATGGCGGAAATGTGGGGGAGGCCAGTTCTGATCTCTGGAGTAATGACATTGGGTGGAACGCACGTTATTGGTCAAGCCCTTATTGGCATATTCCACATTTTACAGTTAAGACCATGTTTCAATAATTCCAGATTTCATTTCATCCTGAAGAATAGGGAAATGATAGTGATTACGGACCTTACACATAATAACCAAACAGATTTTGTTGTAACCCACAGATCATTGTCAATCCTGGCACTAGAATATAATGGCCGTCAGCTTCTTAAGCCCGTATAGATATTAAATATAAACTGCATTACCGTAATCTGCTTCTTACACATCCAGCCAAGTTAAGGAGTTAACATCTAATTACTAACTCTAAACAAACGTATCTAAACCTTATCGGGGAACTGTTGACACGGTGCCTTGCGAGTACAAGAGCCAGAATATGGAGGTGAAGGTGGATGAAAATAACCACTATCCTTATTATCTTGTTGTGCAGTTCTTATACGAAGGAGGGTAGAAAAACAGTCGCGTGGATCTTGAGCATGTAATTACTCCAGGTTCTTAATTTATGAAACTGCATTTAGAAAATTCATAAGCGAACAACTTACAAGTCAATGCATATTTGATAATTCTATCTTCAAACTGCTCTTCTGATGAAGCTATTAGGGGTGTGGAGGATATCATTATGTAACAAGGGATGGATATATTGAATAAATATTATTCACAAATATGAGTATAAAGAAATTGAATCTACCATACCAAACCTCTACATGATTGCTACGTGGGTCCAAAAAAGTAAAAACAAGTCATGTTTGTCGTAAATTTGAATTGAGTCACCTTAACATCATTGCTTGATAGAGTTTTTTTGTGAGAAAGATGGTAATTCAAGAAACTTATTCATTTATTTCATAATCTAAGAAGCACTAGGAAGACGTTTTTTATTTTTATTTTATTTTAAAAACGTTTTTTATTTTTATTTTATTTTAAAAAATATGTTTTAAAATAAATGTGGTGTAGCCCGGTTCAAAACAACCACAAGTAAATTTGTTAACAATATTGATCACTTTGTCCTCATCAATATCTATGGAAAAAAAAACAAAAGCTTCTTTGTTACCTTTTTAAATGATATGTGATGGAAAAACAAAAGTCCCTTCATACTAGACATGTAATATTGTGTACCCGTGACAAGTTCTTGGCTAAGACAGTGAGCAGAGTGATCTAGAGCCATGGTTTTTTTATAAAAATTGTATTATGACAGGATACCATAACGATCAATCATAACTATCACCTTGTCGGGATTAAGAACCACCAACAACAAAGGAAAGGGCAAACATTTTTACAATAGCTAAAGAAGAAATAGTTTAGGTGATGGAAGCAACACCAATTGCAAAGGCACCTAAGGTAGTAGGAGGAAATGAAGCAAAGGCACCATCGCACTTCTCGTAAGCCTTCGACTACGTCTCTGAGGTATGGAACACCTTCCAGATTTAGCCCAACAATGCTCTTGAATCACCATCAAGGGTGAGGAATCCATCATGTAGATTGAATGGTTATAGAAGAACCAACATCAACTATTCTCCGTATAGCCTCCTATTGTTGTAGCAGTAGAATATTTCTACAACGATAATCAACTAATATGTATATGGCTTTCTATGGATTATTTGAATCCATAAGTAAATTTTACAGTGCAATGATAAGCATAAAATGAAATCAGATAATCCTGTGGTTGAGGGTTATAGGATTCATTCTTCTGCTGCTACGTGGTTGTTAGATTCATAATAAAGAAAAGAGCAGAAATATAATGGAAATAATAGAAGCAATCAAGAAACCATGATGAACGGAGATAACTAAACAAAGGCAAAAAAGGCATACTCTATTCATCAATGCTTTTGTGTAAATAATCATGTACATAGATGTACATATATAATACAAAAGACCATAACTGTCATGTAACTATATAACAATTAGCTTAACTTAACTAACCAACTAACTTATGATTAATGTTTTAACATCCCCCCTTAATCATAAGTTCGTTCTTGCCTGAAAAACTGCCACTACTTGACAATCAACAATGTGTCAAGCGAATATTCAGAGGGCTGGCTGAAGATGCTCTCTGAACTCTGAAAAAAATAGCAGAAGTTGATGTCTTCTACTAAATTGGTGGTTTAAGGGTGACCACAAACTCATTTGGTGGTTTTGAGATGACCACAAACTGAATCTCTAGCAGAAGTTGACGTCTTCTACTAAATGGCATGGTTTTAAGTTGACCATAAACTAACAAGAGCTCAAGGCTCAAAAATCTGAAAATGTAACAAGCAGAACTTCATGTCTTCTACTCAATTGGTGGTTTTAAGCTGACCACAAACCATATCAACAACAATATGTTCAGGAACAAAACTGCATACCAAGAACTAGGTTGCATACTTGATCATCTGTTCACGGGCTCTAAATCAAACTTGGAACCTGACTCAAAATCAAACTTGGAACCTAACTCAACTAGATTTCCCCCCCTATCAGGGACAAGTGGTTCCAATTCCCTTGACCGTCATTCACAAGCATGACCAAGAAGAGATCCAACACATCAAATTGTCTTCCGGTAGAGTCTGAAGACTCGATCTTCAACTCAGAAGACTACATCAACTGGGCCCCGATCATACCCTAAATCAACAAATCTTGAAAAACATTCATGTCCATCAACTGTAGAAATATCTCCAATCAAGTACGATTGTACTTGTGTATAAATCCGATGATAAGATTGCTCCAATAAATTGGCTTCCAAATGCCAACGCCAATTCCCTAACCATTCAAAATGAAGTTGTTTCCGCTTGCGCTTTTGGCACCTTACTGAGGGATGATTTGTCTTCCCACAAAATTTGCATGGGTGGAGATCAAAACAATTTGACTTATCATGGCCAAACCGGTGACAGTGTTTGCACTGTATGGGTTCTTTATCCGATCGATTAGCAACACCATCATCAACTATATCCTGTACCTGTTCCTTACCAATATTCGCAAGCTCTGTCGTCTTATCATCATTAAAAAAATCTCCACTCACAAAGCAAACAGGTTCCCTATAATTAGGAAAATGAAAAAGGTTGTCAGCATCCTGTACATATCCTAGTCCATATCAATTTCATTTAAATCGTAATTCTTCCCATGGTCGAACAATACATTTATTTGCAACTTTTTCTGACATAGGGACTTCATCTAACTGATCTTCATGTTTATGACTTTCATTACTAATCAACTTAATGTCTTCATTCTCATCCTTGATGTCATTGTGTTTGATAAAATCACATTGTTGGTGTCAAAGCAAACTTAACTCATCAAACAACAACTTGCTTTGATGTTTGAACATAACAATCTTCTTGTGTGTTACTTGTAAACAAGTAATCACTGTACTAAGAGTGAACTTGTTTATTGCAATTGTAGATTCTGTAGTCGAGTTAATTAATGTGTGCAATATTGTAAATATTTTTTCAATTCTTGCCATTTTTTTGTACGTTGATGCCACAAAGTTCAATTCTGTATCTTGTTGTGCATGTGAAGAGCAATCGTTCCTTGTATGAATGCTGCTAAAAAACTATAGGATCTGTATCCTGTTGTGCATGCCAAGAGCAATTGTTCGTTGAATGCTACCAAAAAACACACGATAACCAATGACTTAGACACACAGAAAGATCCTAAGATAGACCCCCTTATTCAATTTCAGGTGGGTCAAAGAGGACTCCTTATAACTTCCAAAAACTCCTTATAATACCTTTACAAAAAGTCTTCAAATAAATAACAAACCCTTATAACTGCAATTACAAAAAATTTTGCATTTTCAAGCATTCTTATAACTCCTTAAATCCACTTATTACTCCAAATATTTTTTCCCAAAACACATACATCCACCACTTAAGTGATTTTTTTTTTTCAAGTATAAATTTTGCAATCACTTACTAAAAGTTATCTCATAGATGCCACTCATAATGAGAGGAGGGTCCATCATATTGTTGTATTATCATAGAGAATAAAGTACCCTAAAGTATTTAAATGTATATCCTCATCATTATGTTGTCTTTAGAATAATGTGCACACCACTCTAATTTTACCAACATTCAAATGATATGTAGTATTTTAAAAAGGCTTTTGCATTTTACCTCTATCTGACCCAAATCTCCTCCTTTTTACTGTCAAATCATCTTCAACTCTTAGCAAATTAGGTGAGATCTATTTTGTACAAAGAAATTCATTAAATGAACATGTGTATACATCTTAGCAAATCACAGGTCGCTTCTTTTAAACTTCACGCAGTTCTGAATCCACATGCAGGTCGCTTCTTTAAAAATTCATGCAGTTTTGAAACCGCACTCTAATTCTTTGATGTGTCATTCATTTCCATCCCATGATCTTCACTTCCAATTGTGTGCCATATCTTTTGCGCTTTCTTCACCACGAAGTTATCTCAGATGTTTTGTCAAATAGTATAGATATCGAGCTATTCTGTTAAGCGAAGAAACCCTTAACATAAATGGAACTGTAAATTACATTATTAGGGGTATAGAGCGAAGGCGGATCTCTGCAAACCCCAGTCTGCGGAAAAGAGAACAAGGGACAAGGGATTTTCGGTGGTGTATGGAAGCAGACGAGAACAGTGATTTCGCTATCGATTGTCATCTCAACATCAAAACCACTTTGGGAGATGAATTTGAGGCCGAAGTAATCACATTAGATAAACATTCGAATATTGTTGTTCTTTAAAAATCTGCAGGCAATGGGCCGTGAACATTCTTCCATAGGCTTCCAGCGGCACCAACTCTTTTGGCGACACCTATGCGTATGGAAACATAAAACCGAGCACTTGTAGACTGACTTCTTTGACCAGCAACAGAGCACCCTCAGCTACCTTTTCTGGACGGACGGTGTGTGCAAACCCTCTGCACAATATTATTTTGTAGCTTGGCAGACAGAAAGGAAAACGACTTCAGTTCCAAGATAGCAAAGCCTTCCTCAGATTTCATCTACCATGGAAAAACTACATGATCTACCAGGCCCTAAAAAATTATAAGAATTAATAAACTACCAGGCTCATAAGATCAATATGCTCTAATACCACTGTTATGGAGTATAAGGGACGGTGGTCTGATGTTTAATACCATTATTTTGTAAGTAATTTTCAAATTCATTAGAGGTGTATTCACCACCATTATCTGATCATAGAGTGCCAATATTAAGTTGAGTTTCATTTGTAATCCATAAATGAAAATTCTTAAAATTTGCAAAAACTTGAGATTTCTCTTTCAACAGATAATCCCAACACATCCTGGTGTAGTCATCAATAAAAGTCAGCAGATATTTATTACCATTTTCATATTGAACAGGCATGGGCCCACATAAATCAGAATGTATGAGACCTAACTTTCTGGAAGCTCGGAAAGTAGATCCATAAAAAGGTTGTTTACAATGCTTGCCTAAAATACAAGCATTACATGGAGAAAGCTTTCTTAGAATATAGGAAGCCATTGAATACCTTGTTGTTTCATAATCCAGATACTATCATAATTAATATGACCAAAACGAGCATGCACAATAAGCTAGAAGACAAAGTATCACTATGCTGAGCCAAAAGAGATGAATTAGATTGAAAAGAGGACGTCCCTTTAAGTTTTAAAAGTTTGTCTTCTTCAACACCAGTCATAACAATCACCTGATCAAATGCTTTTCTTATTTCAATTATACCATCAAACATATGTATCGAATGTCCTTGCTGCCTGATATGTATGAGAGACATCAGATTTCTTTTTAATTGAGGAATATAAAGAACATCATGCAAAATATAATCAGCAAGTCCTGGTAGGCGAAGTCGAATAGATCCAATTCCTAA
>ML785627.1:239391-250016 GCA_009831015.1 Picea engelmannii | reverse complement strand
TGAAGGTCATATGGCAAGTGGCTCCAGTATCTAAAATCCAAGTGTCTTCCCAAGAAGCAAAAGAAGTGCTAAAAACTTCATTGATACTAAGATTACAATGTGCAACAATATAGTTGGCAGATTCAGGTGGTTTGCCTTTGTCTAGAGGGTTATAGGATTCATTCTTCTGCTGCTATGTGGTTGCATCATAGCTAAGAATCAAAATCCTATGTGAAGGTTATTGAATCATACGCACCATATTCAATCACAGAATAATCTCTATTGATTCAAAAGTAGTTGTGAATTCATGCCTTTTGTCCTAATCTCCTATGTAGGAATATGGAGGGATTTAAGGTAAAGGTTAAGATTGAATTATTCTTGACAGGTGTTGGGAAATGTACAGCGAGGGTTTGTTTTGTTTAATAATGGGATAACTCAAATATCAATTTATATTGTGCGTACTGGACGAGAACCTAGCACTTCTCCTTCTACAGATGGTGCTGGTAATGTGAACCCATAATACACACATTTAAAGAAGCTATGTTGATGCCAGGAAGAGGAGCTTCATCATCTAGTTTCTGGAAAACATGGTGCATTCACAGTGTGCTCTATGGCGTTGGATGACAACACAACCCCAATGTTAGTATAATTATCGTCTGGGTAGAGAAAAACAGAGTAGACCAAAATTGATTGTGTTGTATTGCATTTTTCCATATAGTTATATATTCTATTATTCGTTGCTTCCTCTTCTCATTATATTTTACCTGGAGTGATCTTGCTGATTCGCAAATGTGCCATTGTTTATTGCTCACTCCAGGGAGAAACACATGAAATTGAACTTCCTCAAATCCTTTCTTTGGCCACTTGGAGTTGAGTAAGAATTTGAAGAGTCTTTATTTACCAAGGTGACATGCACCGAGCATGTGAGAGAGGTCAAGGTGTTCTTTGTAAGCTGGGGGAGAAGGTCGAGTAGGGGGGAGAACGCCTGAAAAGTGGGGGGGATGGATCACCCACGCTCACAGCCACCAACAATGAAATCATCAGGCTAAGAAAATAAAAATGGTATGTACAAGAGTCTTCCTGAAACAAAAGAAAATAAGTCATAGGTATTATAAATAAATAAGGAGAAATGCAAAGGTATCCTAAATAATTAGGAGGGATAAATATAACAAACAAACAAATGTAGAATAAAATTCCTTGAAAGCATGCATCAGTGTATCTGTGGATGGCACCCTCAGAACTATACCTTGGTAAGCCCTGCCACTATTAGGCATGTTAGCCTAGTTGCCTTACAATTTCCTTACGACTGACTTCAATTGCTTTGAAATTGAGTGCAATTGTGTGCTTCATGGGAGATTCATTTGGCACCTTGCTCTTTGAGTACCCATTCTGCCTTGCTCTTCGAGTAATCGTTTCGTTTGTCTAGCTCATGTAGAGACCGGTCTTGGAAAGAGCATCACACAGTCCTGGCAAGGGGGGTTGGCGTCCTGCAATAGTAAGGAAGATGACAAAGAAAACATATTTATACAGAGCAGAGGCCTAGGTAATAGCCCACTTCATATAGAAGAGGCCCAGGTAATAGCCCGCTTCATAGACATAACTAGCCCACTTAATCCCGCTTCATACACAGACCAAGTGCTTTTCTAAAGGATAGAGAAGCTTCAGAGACATACCAGGTTCTTTTCTAAAGGATATAGAAGTCACACATTTGCATGGCGATGTAGGTTTTTTGTGGCCTTGTTCAATTGTGGTAATGTCCATATGTGTGCAACAACAAAGAATATTTCCCTTAAGGCAGATTGTTCAAAGGAAGAGCTCGCTCAAGGAGAGTGTGAAAATGTGTGGGAGTTGATATTGTCTTCCATCAAGAAATGAAGAAGGGGGAAAATGAGGTAAGTACTATGTAATCATTTTTTCATGAGCAAGAAATTTACTATAAATATTTATGGTAATTGAAGGAAAAAAAACGGTATCCAAGCGCCAATCATTATATATTTGATTTTACTCACCTGGTATTTTAATGGTTGTTAATTTTATCTTCCAATGATGATTGAGATTGTGTTCCAACCCTCCTACAATTGAAAGCACCTAGCTTCAAATCTTTCCTCTTCTCTTTTTCAATATTGTTGGTAGAATCAAAGGATTTCCTCTTTTCAATATTGCAGGTAGAGGAGTTGCAAATAAGGAATCAATCATTGCAGGTAGAGGAGTTGCAAATAAGGAATCCAATGATGGTGTGGCATGTCTTTTTAACTTGCGAGGATAATTACATGAGTCGTTGGGGCTATTTTCGGGGCACATATAGGGGAGAGGAAGGAGCATTGAAGATATACGTAGAACACTTTGCACCCCTATAGATGAACAGGTGTAGGGAGTATGTTGTTGGGATTTGGTGACAACCAATTACCAAAAATAGATTTGGATCCTATTATTCTGCGTTGGTTACAACCAAATAGACCAAGTTAGAATATGGATAGGGATTTCATTTATTATTCAATTTCTTGTAAATGTATATAAATACATGTAAGCCCGTAGAGGCAAAAATGAATGTAATCTCCATAATCGGAATAATAAGACAATCGATGCCTACGCTTGGTGGATGTAGCCCAATGTTTGGGTGAACCACGTGAAAATCTCTGTGTCTATTTCTTATGTGTGTGATTGTTAATTATCATTGAGAATTGTATTTTCCGCATTGACAATTCTAACAAGTGGTATCAAAGCTGGTTGGAGGAACTTCAAATTATTGGAAGACTCGACAGAACTGATATCTGTGTGAGGGTGCGTAAATTTATACATTTCCGCAGGTCCCTCCTCTGTAAGGGGGGTGTAGAGACTTATTACTTGGCCTTACGCTCTGAAAAATTCCAGAAATTTCCGCAATTGCGTATGGGGAACAATGCATAGAATTTTTCGGTGTGGACTTTTGGGTGAGGTGCGGCGGCTCCCTTAAATCCAATATTCGTATGGATTATTTTTGTTAAAAACTTACGGTACAAAATTTTTTGGGTTTTAAAATTGAATTTCTTTTTAAAAGGTTCAATTCACGTAGAGGATGGAGGATGTTTTAAAAATGATTATTATATTTGGAATTTAATATAATATTTTAAAGGAATACCTTTTATGTGAAGTGGATGATTAGGTAGGAAGTGGATATAAAAGGTTGTATGAAATATATGAAGTGGATGATTATCCTTTAACCTTTTTTTTTTTTATTAAGGATCCACATTTAATCTTATTTATAATTTTCTCCATATTTAAAAGGGTTTTTTATAAGCAATGATTTGGACCTTGGGTTTTTATAAGTAGTGGATATTGGGAGATTTTTGTGCTAATGGCTAAGATGCAGAGTTCAAAGTTTGAAGTTGAAAAGTTCAGTGGTAAAAACAACTTTGAGCTCTGGAAGCTTAAGATGGGGGATTTACTGGTGCAACAAGGATTGCAAAAAGCACTGGCAGGCAAGTCAAAGAAACCAACAGCCATGACAAAATGGGAATGGGAGGATCTGGATGCGAAAGATCTTAGCACCATTTGTTTATGTCTGGGGGATGAGGTTCTGTATAATATCGTAGGAGAGGATACATCATCAATTTATGGAGCAAGTTGGAAAGTCTATACATGATGAAGTCCTTGACAAGTAGAATCTACTTGAAGAGACAACTGTATAGTTTGCGGATGAAAGAAGGTACAAAAGTTGTTGACCATTTAAATACCTTCAATACCCTTATAGTTCAATCAACTAGTATGGAAGTTAAATTTGAAGATGAGGATAAGTATATTACATTGTTGTGTTCATTGCCTGAGCCTTGGAATAATCTAGTCACCTCTATTAGCTTTAGCTTAGCAGATGTTTTAGATTATGACTTTGTTGTGGGAGCTTTGTTGGGTGAGGAGATGAGGAGAAAATCTAGTAAAGAAACCTCAACTTCAGAGGTGATGCTGATCATAGGTCGAACTAAAGAGCAGAATGAGAGAAGTTCTTTCCGATCTAAGTCAAGACAAAGAAAGGGTAAAGCAAAATGCTGGCACTGTGGAAAAACATGACATCTCAAGAAAGATTGCTGGAAGAAGGAATCTTAGGAAAACTCTACGAAGGAAGCAAATTTGACTGTAACAAAGTCATGTATAATTGATCACGTTTTATCCATTTCTAGTAATTTACAATATCAAGAAGAATGGAAGTTAGATTTAGGTGCCTCCCACCACATGTGCTCACATAGAAATTGGTTCTTTTCTTACCAATTTGTTGATGAGGGTGTAGTGTTTATGGGAAATGGTATTCCATGTAAAACTATTGGGGTTGGCAGTATTAGAATCAGGATGTTCGATGGTATTGTTAGGGAGTTAACGAATGTTATATATGTACCTGAGATTAAATCAAATTTGATTTCAATAGGAGTGTTGGATTCTTGTGGATATATGTATACAGGTCAAGGTGGAGCTCTCACAGTGTCGAAAGGGAATTTAGTAGTGATGAAGGCAACAAAGGTTGATAACCTTTATAAGCTAGAAGGGAGTATTGAAGTGGCATCTGAAGTGACAGATGTATCTTCGTGTTTATGGCAAAAGCATCAAGGTCATAAGAGCAAGAAAGAATTTCAGGGACTCGTAAGTGGTAAATCATTTCCAGACTTAAAATCTTTGTTTCTAAATTCCTGCTTGTTTTATATCTCTGCAAGTTGGGATGATGATATAAAGGGATGTTGTGTGTGGGATCCTACTTCTCACAAGGTCATCATTGACAGAGATATTGTATGTATGGAACAACCAAAAGGGTTGATTCAAGATCACAACGGTAAATTTGTTTGCATGCTAGGTAATTCATTGTATGGCTTATTGGTACCCAGGAAAATATACAAGATGTTTGAATCCTTCATAGTGAGTCAGGATTTATCAAAGGGTAGGAATGACTATACAGTTTATAGTACATTCACAGTCTTGGTGTTATTTGCTGATGATATGCTCAATGCAATCCGAAGCATGGATAAAATCAGTAAGAAAGTGACTCAGATGGACAAGACAATTCAGATGGGGGATCAAGGAGCAGCAAAACAAATTAAGGTCATAGAAGTACACAGAGATGGTAATGGTAAGCTGTGGTTGGAGTTCAGAATGAACATTGTAAAACCAATTTTTATCCCTCTTGCTTTCCATTATAAGTTTTCTTCAAGTATAGGGCTTGTCTATAAAGAAGAAAATGTTATGTCTCGTGTAAGTTTAGTAGGAGGTCTGTTGTATGTGATGAAATGGTTAAGACCAGAAGTTTCACATGCTAATGATGTTGTCAAAAACATGACAGATTCAGGTGTTGCAGTGAAATGGGTGCTTCAGCGTTTGAGAAGCAAAAATGTCACCTATAATGGTTATACTAAGATGGTGTTTGATAACTATAATGTATATTTTACAGGTGTTTTGGATAGGAGGAGAGTTATCACTAAATATGTTTCACAACATAATTGTGGAAGACATGTTGGAAGTGGAGTGACCCCTCAGGAATTCCAAACTCGTGCAAGTCACACAGGCGAGATCATGAAACCAGTTTTATTAGAGAAGTTGCAGTGGTGCTTGGCTTCTCTTGGCTTGTAGAAAAGGTGATGAACAAAAGGAAGGAGCAAGGTATCAGGTTAATTGTTGTCAAGGTGGAGATTGTTCGGATTTGGTGACAACCAATTACCAAAAACAGATTTGGATCCTATTATTCTATGTTGGTTACAACCAAATAGACCAAGTTAGAATATGGATAGGGATTGCATTTATTATTTAGTTTCTTATAAATGTATATAAATACATGTAAGCTCGTAGAGGCAAAAACGACTATGAGAGACGAAGTGCATGAGAGACTTGCAAATCTGATGTAATCTCCATAATCCAAATAATAAGACAACCGATGCCTATGCTTGGTGGAGGTATCCCAACATTTGGGTGAACCACGTGAAAATCCCTGTGTCTATTTCTTATGTGTGTGATTGTTAATTATCATTGAAAATTGTGTTTTCCACATTGACAATTCTAACATATGTGTCAATTTGATTGAGTGTAAAATTGTTGGTTATTTGGTAAATTGTATGAATGAAAACCTTGACTAACGTTGAAAGAACGTCTTGACATTTAATGTCAAGAAGTAATGCTAAACTTAGTTCTAGCATTACTTGAATTGGGAAAAACTACTCATCATATTTGTGCTCTAATCTCCTTTTAAACTAAGATATCATTCCATTGTGCCTCGAGAAGAGATCAAATAAAACCTTCAATTTTAAACTTTGATTAAACTATCTGAATTTTTAAATTAGATATATAAATTATCCAAAACTTTACCTTAAAACAATTAAATGTCATTGGTTTATGTGCCGAAGTAATAGGAAAAAAGAGAATCAATTACTATAGGCCCTACAGGCTAGGGACTAATTACTATAGTCCCTACAGGGTAGATACTAATAAGCTAATATATATTTTATAATACAATATTTAATATTTAACAGTTATATGGAATATTTAATAGTTATAGGGAATAGATTATATATTATGGAATGTGTAACAATTTTTTTAACTTGTAATATGTTTAATGATATATAATTTATTTTCAAAAACGAAACATTATATATTATTTTGATATTTTCATATACTGATTTTTTAATTTCTATAATGATGTAACATTGCACTCCGACTTGTTTCCAAGTTTATCACTATGATGTCATACTTTGGCTTTATATGTACGCTTAAAAAGGGATGATGATTCCAAATACCACTCCAAGAAGATACTCATGTCCTATGATGTCATACTTTGGCTTTATATGCACGCTTAAAAGAGAGAGATGTATTTTACATTGTAATTTAATTTTGTGATAAAAGATTCATTTTCTCATTTATAAATTTGATAAGATTTTAGTAAAAATTTCAAATATGAATAAGAATACAAGATAAAATAGAAAAAAATAATATTTTTTTATTAATAAAATGGATCAGGGTAAGATTGATCTACATCATAGGGACAAAAAAAATATTAATTTAATTAATAAATTAAATGAAATATATACATTTCAAATTTGTTTGATGATTTTTGAGTTTAAATATTGTGTTTTTAATGAAAAAGAAAGAGGTTATATATGTGTGTGTGTGTTAATAACAAAATGATAACTCGTTGATCATTGTAAATTTTATTCAAAATTTTATGCAATTTAATGTGTATACTTTAACAAGTGTTGCATGGGAGCGTAGTCCTTGTAGGGTTGAATTGGGAATAAATGCACAGGGATGGGGAAAAAGTAGCGGAGGCAGATGGAAACTGTAGCGAAGATGTGGCAAGCAGCATGAAGCACATGTGGTATCCATGTAAGAAATGACGAGTGGCCTCTAGAGTCCCATTTAGTTTTTGAAACTATATAATCCATCTTGCTATGTTCGAAATTTTCGTTCTTTTCAGTAGTGTGACTTGCTATGTTCGAAATTTACGTTCCTACCTTGCATGTTTTATCTCTTCAATGTATTTATGAAATTCATTCATAATGATTTCCGTATACATCCAACTGGTTAGAGTTAAGTACAATTTCCATAGACCATTAGGCTTGCGTGTCTCTATATGTGTCAGGACAAATAAAGTTATATGCATAGCAGGAGAAAAAGATATGCATGAGAAAAAGATAAAACACAGAAGACACATATAAAGTTACATTCAAATTAAATAAACACAATTTCTTGACATTTACTATAGTTGAATATAAAAATTTCTGAGAACATAAATATAAAATGAGAGAAAAAAAGTTTTATTTGAAATATATCAAAAAATAATATTGTCTGTTACATATTCCTAGAAATTTAAATGTGTTTGTCATATAGAATGGGATTGGGGCTCTTGTGGACCATAAGAGAAATATGTACAAGAAATAGGATTGTGGAAAGAAGAAGTGGGCGACAGTAGAGAGCAATACCTGAAAAGAAGAAATTGGAAGGTATCAGCCTTTGGCTAGACATTTCTATTTACAAAGGTGGAATAACTGGATTGATAAACAAAGCATGATGTGATGAGTATAGACTTATAGTGATGGTACATATCACCCCTTTTTCTATTTGCTTATTGATACCTTTTTATTGCTGTCGTCGACGGCTACAGGAATCGTGCCAACTGCCTATTGCTTTTCTTTGGCGACCTGCTCCATTGCCCTTTTGACCCATTCTTCAATGTAGCTTCTCAAGGGGGCCACGTTGATCTCATTCCCGATTTTTATGTTGAAAAGTTCATCTTCTAATTCGCTTAGATTGATAGAAAGATTACACAGAGCCTGGTCAATTTCTTCATTTTGTATCGAATAGTCGACTAGCCAGTTGTCCACATCATCTTCACTATATTCAAGGATGTTGTAAAATGTTTCTAAAGACAACACCTTAAAAATATCAACTTGTTTATCGAAGGGTTGCTTAGTTAAGGGAAAAGAGTTGACGATTAAGTTGGGGTCTTGGACCTCGTTGGTCCTTCTGGCTAAGTCTATTTCGATTAGCTTTGTAAATAATTTTTCTTTCTTTGATATGGCTTGTTCACATGATTGGACAATGAAATGCAGGTTCTTCACTTTCTCTTTCCAGCATGCATTTAATTGAGTGATTCAGTTTTGGGAGGGGAGATCTTCTTGTCTTCTTTTCATTTCTGTCATGTTGTTGACATCGGTGCCTAAAGGGATGACCGTGTCTAAATAGAAACGTTCTTCATTTTTTAAATCCGCCTGCAAATGTTCGAGAAAAGCATGTGCCCTCATTCTAAGGGAAGCCATACTTTGTGATGTTTCCTAGGCCTTAGTAATCAGTTCCATTCTTTTCTCTATATTATTCTCCACATATCCTCTACACGATGCGAGGAGGTTGGAGGATCCTTTTAACTTGGTTGCAGGGGTGGCAGGCATGGCTATTGCCAAAGGACTTGAAAGAAATGGTATAGGAATAAAATCTTTCTGCAATTCCTTGACTCGGTCCTTCAGTCTGGCATTCTCGGACTCAATGCCTCCAATGGAATCATCAAGAGCATCTTCGGATGCTCTGTGAAGTCAAGAGATTTCGGACGACTGCATGTTCGCAAGGTTAATCTCTGAACGAGATTTCCCTTTCTTATTTTTTACATCTCTCTTTTCAATAATTAATTTTTTAGACTCGCTGTAAAAAACAACGCTCTAGAATACGAAGCATTCATCTTCATAAAAAAATTCGGTATCAGCTATGTCCATTGGGAGACTATGCTGGATTGTGTCTCCGGGTTGATCAAGGTTACGGAATACACTATCCATATCAGTATCAAATTTCATGTTCTCACTCTCAATTTTGGGCTCTTCTGCCTACCCTACAATTTTTTTTCTATTATTCTCTACGGGAAGCTTGTGAGAACTATCAATTTTAGGGCGAGGAGGGTTGTTATCTCCTCCTCTGTTTGAAGAATTCTGGGTTTCTTTATTACTGGGGTGGGCCGTTGGAGCGATGCTCTGGGATGTCATACTTTTGGTAGTGGTATCCAACGATTGAACACTCTTCTAACCGGGGCCTTTTCCCTGTTGCTTGTACAATTCAGTGGTGCTTTACAATGTGTCTAGGTCGTCGGCATCAGAAGCAGGAGTGTTGTTGTCAATGTCTCTGTTTTCACTCAGGTGTCTCTGGAAAAAACAATTGTTGAGGCCAACTGCAAGTAAATGTTCTAAAAAAATTCCATTAAGGTCGAACCCTCTTAGCCTTTCATCATATCTTATATTCAAGTTGTTGAAATGGGCTGCAAATTCGTCAATTTTGTTGACGTTCCTCAACACGAAATCTCCTCGAGCCTTTTGCTCATTAATGACAATCTCTATGGGTGTTTCATGATGAGTTGTTAGCATTAAATCTTACTTATTGCATACTTAGAAGTGCAAAGGTGGTAGGTACGACGAAGAGAAATTAAGGATTGGAGGTTTCGTGAATGAGCCAACCCGACGATGTGCAAATGACATTCCATGATGTTTGAAATTAACACTCGGAAGGGATAATATAACCCTCTGCAAATCTTTGTTTAATGCATATTAATGGGAGATCTCCTCAAGCCTTTCGCTCATCAATGACAATCTATACGATTCCTACATGATGAGTTGTTAGCATTAAAGATTACTAATTGAATATTTAGAAATAAGACCTTATCTATCTATCTATATATATATTAATGTTTTTATAAACAATTTTTTCTTATAAACAAGTGCGAAGGTGACGGAGATGGGGAAGAGAAAGTAAGGAATGGCCAAGTGTGAAAAGCGGTCAGATGAGCTTCAAAATAGGGTTATAGGGGATACTCGGGAGAGGTGAGTGTTCGACGATCAAATTGTATGTCTCGGAATTTTTGACTGCAAAACACGTAAAACGAAAGAGGGCATGATTGGGCAGTTCAATGGTCGATTTGTATATTTGAGGAATTCTAGGAAAGTTGCTAAGTATGGAATAGGGAAACAGTCAATCAGACTTGTTTTCGGAATTAAAGATTGAAGGTTTCGTGAACGGGCCAACCCGAAAATGCATGAATGGCATTCCAGGATGTTTGAAATTAACACTCGGAAGGGATAATATAACCCTCTGTAAATCTTGGTTTAATGCGTATTAATGGGAGATCTCCTCAAATATTGGTTTAGCATTAAATCTTACTAATTGCA
>ML785627.1:214870-235412 GCA_009831015.1 Picea engelmannii | reverse complement strand
GTTCTCAAATAGAGGCCAGGGGACGAACAACTAATAAAATTTTTCCTTTTGGAGTAAAGAAATCAACGAAGCGAAAGGGAAATAATAAATCATTTTCTCAGCAAGGTTGAGATGAAAACGAAATTTCTAGCGCAGGGCCCTGACTGTCGCATCGTGAATTAGTGTTGCTATGTTCTATTTGCATTATGAATAGAACTGAATGTTGGTTTGAAACTGTCTGAAATTCATTTTTGTTTCCATAGAAGCCTAGTGGGATCAACACATTGCATTGTCATATAATTGTTCAATGCCCCATATTAGATCAAATTACTTGAGCCAATACAATATTCAAGAACTATGAGACTATCGAACCATGCTAATGAGAAGAGGTGTTAATTCCAACAAAGAAGCAACAACCAAGATTCCAAGGAATTTTTTTTAATAGTAAATCCATAAAAAAAAATATTGGGCAGTGTATATCTATCCATAGAAATTGGAGTGAGTTGTTTGCACCGAAACATTGAACATATTTGTCATAAATACAGGTAAAAAAATAAAAAACATGCATACAATTTTGTGTTGTTCCTCTAGTGGGACAACATGCAGGAGCCATCAAGATGCTCTTCACCATGCATACAAAACTCATTACCATGCCTTTTTTTAGGAATTCCTTGTAGTATTCTCCTCAGAAGGTCAATGTTTGATACCACAATCTCAATATCTTGCAGAAGACTTGAGGCAAAAAAGAAACAGGAGAGTGGTTCTGCAGTGGAATAATTCCTTGGCTTGAAGCAGGTGAACAACACTCCTGCTTCTGACGCTGACAACCTGGATACATTGCAAGGCACCACTGAATTGTACAAATAATGGGGAAAAGGCCCTGATGAGAAGAGTTTCCAATCTGCGGCCGCCACTGTGAAGAGCCCGACATCCCGCATCATTGCTCCAACGGCCCACCCCAGCAAGAAAGCAACCCATAATTTTTCAAATGTAGGAAGACATAAGAACCCATCCTTGCGGTAAAATGGATAGTTCTCACAAGCTTCCCGTGAGGAAGAAGATGAAAAAAGTTGTAGAGCAAGCGGAAGAGCCCGAAACTGAAAGTTAGGACACACCAAGAGACCACCTCCTCATATTCGAAGACTTCAGGGACACAACTTGCACGAGAAATTCGAGAGGTCAAATTAATTTTTTCTAGGCGGGAGGGGACCAAGAGACCCCCTCCTTATAGGCAAAGAATTCAGGGACACAAGCTGCACGAGAAATTCCATAGGCCCAAATTAGTCCATTTTGGGCGGAAGGAGATGAGTAGTAGGAATATGCCTTGCACTAGTGGGAGTTCTGGTCCTCATCCCCTAAGATTTTAATTGTATATCCAGAGAACATGAGAGTGGTCCCGCAATTGAATAACTATTTGGCATGAAATATATCTCTGGGAGCATCAAGAGACCATTTCCTTATAGTGAAAGAATTCCACCCAGAACAGACTAATTTGGACCTCTGGAATTCTTGTTCTCGAGCTGCAAAATGACTATTGCGTTCAACGTCGATTTCTTTTCTGAAACCCCTTCCTTTGGTCTTGTCAGGGATGCCATCGTCGAGTCGGGAAATGCCCCCCATTATGGTTGATTTAAATTTGGGTGCAGGAGTGGGAACAACATATTCATTGCCATCATCCACCGCCATATCATCGTCCATCAGATCATCTTCTTTCGTCTCAAAATCGACCGCATCAACCTCTGCGCCAACTATCAACGCAGGTGAGCGGGTTGTCTGAGCAGGTGGGGTTTCCTTGTAATTCTTTGGCTTGATATATATCTCTCAGTGCACCAAGGGACCATATCCTTTTTCTCTCCTGGGAAGAGGGAGATGAGTAGTAGGAATATGCCTTGGAGCACTGGAACTTCTGGTCATCATGCTCGAAGGTGTTTACTGTATCTGGACAAAACTATTGTCGAACTGTTGCCATAAGTTAATGAGAATGCCTATTTTCTCCAAATTATGTTTGCAATGAACATTTGGAAGGGATAATATAACCCTCCACAAATATTGGGTTAATGCGTATCAATGGGAGATCTCCTCGAGCCTTTCACTGATCAATGACAATCTCCACGGTTCATGCAAAATGAGTTGTTACCATTAAAGCTTACTAATTGCATTTTTAGAAAAAAGTGTGAAGGTGGCGGTGATGATGAAGAGAGATTAAGGATTAGAGATTTCGTGAAGGCTCCAACTAGAACACTTGGAAAGGATAACACAACCCTCCGCAAATCTTGGTTTAATTCATATTAATGACAAATCTACTCCAACCTTTTGGATATTAATGACAATCTAAACGGTTCCTGCACGATGAGCTATTAGCATTAAATCTTAATAATTGCATATCTAGAAAGAAGTGCTAAGGTGGCAGGGATGGAGAAGAGCGATTAAGCATTGCACATTTCATCGACCCGCTAGCCCGGGAAAGAGATTCCAAGAAATGACCAAGTATGGAAACCGGTTGGTCGGGCTTCAAAATAGGGTCACAAGTTGTAATAAGGAGACATGATGGGTCGATGGTCAATTGTATGTCTCTAAAATTTTGACTGCAAAATGTAACACAGAACATGGCACAATGACAGATTTCGATGGTCAATTTGTATATCACGGAATTTTGGGTGTTGTTTGTAGGTCGCAGAACAATGGAAGCGCATTGTTCAACAAACCTGACCAGGAACTAACAATGGAAATAGTGGCCAAGTATGCAATGGGTAAGAGGTTGGTCGAACTCATGATATAAAAGCATGAGACATACTCTAAACAAGGCATATTGACGGGCTTGAAAACAGGGCCACAAGTTCTACTCAAGAGACGTGAGGGCCCGATGGTCAAATTGTATGTATCCCAACTTTTGATTGCAAAATCTGTAACATGGAACATGGGACAATGATGGACTTTGACGGTCAATTTGTATATTGTGGAACTTCGGGTGTTGTATATAAAAGCATGAGACATTCAGAAAAATGACTAAGTACTCAGAAAGGGAAAGTAAACGAGAAAAAGAAAGGGGAATTTGGTTGTCAATTTGTAGATCGGGGAAGTTCGGGTGTTGTTTTCAGGCGACGGAACAATGGAAATGCAATGTTGAGCCCACCTACTTGGGAACCCGCGATCCAAAAAGTTTGTTGAATATGGAATGGGTAAGTGGTCGGTCAGACTCGTGATATAAAAGTATCAGTGGAAATCTAAACACATGAATCTGCCAACCCGTGCACCTAGACATTTTCCGAAAAATGACTAAGTAACCAGAAAGGGAAAGCAGAGGGAAAAAAGAAAGGGGATGGAAATTTTTGGAAGTGGGAATTGGTGTAAGAAATCCCCATTGATGGTCTTAATAGTAACTATGAAGTGCATTAAGCAGGTGAACAAGCTCTTCAATCAAGGAATAGATAAAGTGAGCCATGCTTATAGTTTCTAGGATGTGTTTGCATAAGAGAAGCATCAAAAAGTCACAAGAAAATCAATTTTGGGATGTTTAAGTAAAATTATTGTACTGTCAACTTCACTGTAAGTATAACAACGACGAATTTTAATTTTAATTTTCTGTGGTTGATATGATAGTTCCATTGGACTTCACATAGTATATATCATTTTATTTCAAAATATTCCTGGAGATGAATTTTGCTAAGTTCATTGATCAAGGAAAAGTGCTAAAACGAGCTACATACTACATTTGTGTCAGAGAGATTATATTAAAAGGCAAAGCAGGTCTTGTATATTCTTTAAGATCGTAGAAAAACTGCCAAGATCCTGAATGTATCATTAATTTTCCAGAACAAAGCATACAACCAAGAGCCACGTAAACACCAAATGTATTTAAAGTCGAGGCACAAGGAAACACATGAACACAGAAGGTGCCAAGTGAGATCCCACAAGGGTCCATAGAGTAGTACAAATTGACCTATGCATCAAACAATTTGATATATAAAAAAACACACGTGGCATTGGTTTTCTCTTACATCTGGTATATGTTCCCATGAGAAAATAATTGGGGCCATGAGATATGAACAAAAGTTTGCCAAACACAAGACAACACAAAACCAACAGAGCTTCAACATTGTATCCTAGCTATAACCAAACCCCCAAATGGGGAACAAGAAACTTGCCGATTACTATTTTACCATGAAACAAGATCACTATGGAGATTTGCTTCTGATAATGCCATGTTCTATCACTACCCGTTTTAACAATGCCAAATTTCCAATATTATTAGAAATGCCTGATGGTTCGGCCAAGAGGAGCAAGCCATTTCGATGGTTCAAAGGATGGGCCTAATTTATTCACAGTTGGATACTTTATATGGGGTTTGTCCCCATGCTTCCCATTTCTCGACTAAACAATTTTATGCACTTGTACATCAACAATAAATGCACCTGCATGTATGAATTCCAATGCCCGAACTCCCCAATCCCAATAGGGAGTTCTGAAGATCTCAATTTCATGCTTGAATCCATGTTGAGCCCTTTTGTTTCAATTAGGGCACCGAGAAAATGAAGATATCCTACCATAAAAGTATAGTGGGAGATCATCTTTTTTTTTATTTGGGTACACAAAAAATGCCAAAATCCTGCCATGGCCTTATAGTTGGAAAACATTTTTCCAATTTGGGCACCCAAAAAAGTGCAGACTCCTCCAACAAATCTATAGCTAGCCATCATTTTTTTTCATTTGGACACCCCAACAAATATGCAAAATTCTTACTGGGAGATGCAAAAAACCATCAAAATAACAACGACGACGATTTGATTTGTAGTTAGTTTCTCCTTGTTTTTTCAAGTGCACAAAAGAGACAAAATCTCTAGAATGAAAATTTTACAACCATAGATGTAAACTCTGAAGAACTCGAGTCCCATGAACATTCATTTGGATATTGAAGAAAAATTACAGATACACATGAGATTTTTTCATTTCTTGCCAAAGCTTGATATAATTTATTTATTTATTTATTTTTTTCAGTTGATATGCAGTATTGCATTGTCCTCATTTAAGGTAAATTTGCTATGGACCCGAAAGTAGCGCAGCATGTAGACACTGTTTACCTTTTTCTGTAGGTATACTTCATATGGAAATTTTGCTAACCCAAGAAGCACATCTTGTAACAACGGCTGTCTATTTGTACAATGTATGATTGTGTTGCCCATGGTTCAATGGTAGCATTGAGGCAATGTCTATATATGTAAGAGAATTTTTTACTGCATCATAGATAATCAATTGTACCATCATTTATGAAAGCAGAGGAAGAAGAAAGAGAGTTTCATTTGGCACATACAGGCTCAAAGGGGGTTGAGTATGCATTTGTTGTAACCAAAACACCCTCAACCTGGGCACATGAGCATAACAGTTAATATATTGAACAATATAATATACAACTGCACAACAAAAAAAAAAAACTGCAGAAAATTGATGAAGGAAATTTGTATGAGAAAAGTGAGGATGAAATTGTAGATGTATACGCACAACAGTTGTAGAGCTAGTTAGTTTCTTGAGATCCTCTACTATGTATGTTCTCAATTCTGTTACAAATGTTGCTTGGGTTGTGCGAAAGATCATTTCTTTAACATCTCTTTTCTTTGTTATACTTTTGAAGAGCATAAGTGGAAATTTCCCTTTATGCAATTGTTGTTCCATTGAGGAAAACAAATTTGAATAGGTGTCGAACAATTGCAGCTGCAACATGGAACAGTGCAATAGTTGTGTAACATAACCGAGATACATGGACATGTGAAAGTAAAGGACAAAACTGGATATGGAAAACAATACCATTGCCTTGTCGTTTTCTAACTCTCCATATTTTATATGGAGAAAGTGTTGTGAGCTAAGTTTTCTCGCGAGTGTGATAACTGCATCAATGGTTCTGATTGGGTAAGTGTCGTTGCTCTGTGCAAGTTGGTTGATTGTTGTGTCCGGGACGAAACAATATTTTGAACAAATCGCGAGAATCTTTTTCACAATACTTGTTTCGTTGAGCGATATAATCCAATCACAATCACCACGGTCATATACTGTTTTGGGAAATATATTAAAATTTGTAATGGATATCCCATTACTTGGCAATATATTTTCTGCATGTTTCTAGACAAGTTGTGTGGGAATAGTCAGTGTGACTATCATTAGGGCTTTGTTGTCTTTCATGTCAGCACGCATAATGGATCTAGTTTTGTTTTCCTTGTCCAAGTAGGTGCTATAGATGACAATTATGTCCCTGACGAAGACTTGTCCAGTTCGACGACTATTCAAGCCCTCTATTGATAGTATTTTGGGTGTTATAAGTTTAGACTTGGTGACATGTTTTGAACAAGAAAAGTAATGTGACTGATAGTTTGCATTATTTTTTTGTTTTCTTTTTTCCTGGCATAAATGTACAAGTAGACACACAACTTGGATGAAGTATGGAGCCAGAATTTTACAACCAGACCTCTTAGTTTGCAGAACTTGTGTTATGTTCGGCGTCTCACTTACGCTCATTGATACTTCTTGTGAAATGCAAAGTATGTGTTGCAGATGACATCAACATATTTATCATGGAATAGATGAATAAATAGTTTCGTATATTTGTTTGGTAAACATATGAGGAACACAATGTATGAATCTTTACCTTTGGCCTTGTCAGTCTGTTGATGTTTGCGATGATTGACTTCTCATGGCCATGTCACTAATCCAACTTTTTATGATGCAATAATGTGTAGATGAACATCAGAAGGACTAAATAATCATAGTCATTGTATATTGTTCATAATTGTTCTAAATGTCACATACAGAGTCGAAGGAGATGGAATACGAAATAGGGTGTCAAGGGATACTCAGGAAACATGAGGACCCGGCGGTCAAATTGTATGCCTCATATTTTTTTACTGCAAAAATGTGTAACAGGGAATATGGCATGATTGGGGGGGGGAGGGTTATGGCGACCAATCTGTATATCGTGGAACCTTCGAAGCTAGAGGCACAATCTTGAACCCGCTAGCCTAGGAACCTGCAATCGAAAAAGTGGCTAAGTATGGAATGAGGAAATCGTCGGTCGGAGTCATGATATAGAAGAATGAGTATAAATGTGAACTCGTGAGTCCATCAACCCGTGCACCTAGACATTTTCGGAAAGAAGACTAAGCAAAGCAACCAGAAATCGAAAGTAGAGGAGAAAAACAAAGGGGAATTCAGTTAAGTATAGAAGAGGGAAAAAAAAGGATAATAGAAAGTGGGAAAATTAGAAATGGGGAGGGAAATTTTTGGAAGCGAGAAGTCTCAACAAAGGCCCATTATTGCCAAATCATCGTTTTCTAGTCCAATATTATATGCACCCACCCATTTTGTGTGTTTGATTTACTAGCACAATTGGTATACCTTTTTTAATATTGTACTTCAACCCCCTTTGTTGTGGCATATAATAATTTTTCTTTCTGTCCAAATAATCTGTTTCTTTCAATGTAGCAATGTCGAACATACAGTGGACATGAAGGTAAGTTAGTATGCAGGAAGACATGTAAAAAAAAGAAATACAGTTCTATTTATTTCAATGTAGCAGCAAAGAGAATACAATTCACATGAGGATAAGTTACTATGTAGAAATATATGTAGTATCTACATACAGTAAATTAGGTGCAAAGCATTAGAACAAGTAGAAAAAATATACAAAGAATAAATTAAATACTAAACAATGAAATATGAAATAAGAGTAGAAGTATGCACCTTTGTATCTCCTCTTCTACATTTGTGACAAAGAGTCCATCGTCTTCTCCGGTTATTTTGTTTGTTTAAATGTAGCAATGCAGAAAAATACAATGGACATGAAGGTAAGTTGGTATGGAGGAAGGCATGTAAAAAAATAAACATAGTTCAATTTATTTCAATGTAGTGGCACAAAGAATACAAAGGACATGAAGATAAGTTATTATGTAGGAAGATACGCAATATCTACATACAGTAAATTAGGTGAACACATATACAGACAATAAATGAAATACCAAAAAAAGGAATATGAAATAACAGTACAAGCATGCACCTTTGTATCTCCTCTTCTACATTTGGGGTAAAGACTCCTTCGTCTTCTCCAGTTATTTTGTTTGTTTCAATGTGGGAACGCAAAAAATACAATGAACATGAATGGAAGCTGGTATGCAGGGGAGAATAAGTAATATGTTCATACAGTAAATGAGAATCAAAGTAATAGAATAAAATATAGTTAGAAACATGAACCTTTGCTTTTCTTGATCCATGGTTGTAATTATATAGAGTTTTTCCTGCCCAAAATATATTACAAGCCAGGAAATATTAAGAAATTGCATGGCCATAGCTGAATGATTTTGGTTTTGTGCAACAAAATATCCAGATATGCTTTGAGACATGGAAATATAATTTTGCAATATCTTTGATGTACATCTCATATTTAAAGTACAAGACAAATTGTGTCATGGTCAGACCATTCTGTGTACGGGATCAAGAGGTTGTATTGTGATATGGGCACATTTCACCATATATGGTTAATAAGTGCATTTTGCACATGTTTTATCTTAACAAAAAGACAACGAACATTGTAATTGCACATGTAGTTGTCCAATTATTTGTTATGCCACAATTTTGTATCATGCCAACACTGAAGTATCCTAGAATGATAATGGCTCTGTCCAAATGTAAATGGTGTGATGCATTTGAGAACACATTCATTATGCTAGCAATGTTGCACACCAAGCAACATAGAAACTGAATATTGCAATTTGCAATCCACGGAACAACACTCTTTCTAGCACCATATCAGTATCCTTTTCCTCTACAAGAACATTTTGCAAAGGCATGTAGGTATGGTTCAGAGCTAGGAAAACAAATTGGAGAAAAATTTAAGAGCAGGATAGGTGGGTACGAGATAGGCATCATATCTTGACTTTGCCAAACACGGAAAACGACAGAATCGCAGGTCCACTTGCTGGTGCAGGACCTGAACACCACAAGGTGCAAAAAAAATAGCTCCAACTGTCGGCGCAAGACACCAACCTTGCAAAGCCAAAGAAAACAAAAGAAAACAACAAGCAACAAACCAACGAGGAAGCACTAATAGGCCCAACTACAACCACAGGACCTCAAACTTGCAAACTTGAACCAAACAAAAACAAGCAACAATCGACGAACCAACCAACCAATGAACAAGCAACAACCATTGAACCAACAAACAACATATGTATTTCCAGTGATTACCAAATTGCATCCCAAGCACAGAAGGAACCCAAAACATATGACGAGCGTGCCAGTAGAAATAATCAAACATTATTACTTGCAAACTGCAAACAGTAAACAACAAAGAATGAATAGAAATGAAATTATGGCACTGAAACTTACTTCGCAATGATGAACGACAGAAGCGCAGGTCAAATTGTGGGTGTAGGACTTGGACCCTGCAAAGTAAAAAAAATAGCTCCAACTGCGGATGCAGGACCCCAACCCTGCAAAGTTGAAGTAAACAAAAGAAAACAACAAGCACCAATAGGTCCAACCACAGGTGCAGGTCCTCAACCTTGCAAAGTTGAACCAAACAACAATAAGAAACAACTGATAAACCAACGAACAAGAAGCACCCACCGAACCAATAAACAATGTATGTATCTTCAATGATGACCAAATTGCATTCCAAGCATAGAAGAAGTATGAAACATACAATGGCTATGCAACTGGCGATGGAGAACAATATTTTCCAAATTCACTACAACATTGTATGGAAAAATTCAAGGAAAAATGTACTATGAGAAGCCTATTTAGGTAAGAATTTAAGGCTGTCAGGTTGTTTAAGGGCCTCGTGGTATGCAAACATTTAAGATGTCAGGTCTGTTTAAGGACATCACGCTATGTAAACATTTAAGTTGCCGGGCCTATTCAAGTACCTCAAAAAAGGTGCCAATGCTCTAAACCTTCGGTATGTAAACATTTCAATACAAATAGAAATAATAAAAACATTAAAAGACAACATTTATGCTCAGAACTTTCCATATGTAAACATTTCAGTAAAAATCTAATAAAAATTAAAAAAGAGCGTCTAAGCTCAAAACTTTGGATATCTAAACATTTACAATATTGAGAACAACAAAGTTGACAATAAGACCTCCAATATATTCTCCAACGAGACGATGACATATAAGGTTTTTTTTATTATATTAAAAATAATGTTTTTACTTCTATAGTTCGAACAATACAGATGATGCGGAAATTTATAGTCAAAAGCCATATTAATATGAAGTCAACGAATTATCGATCATTATAGTCCCTCTACTTCTTCGACAGGGACTAATAACAACAAATTTATTAATTTATATGACAAATTTATTGTTTATATATAAAGATAATAAATTGATTAAAATGGATTTAAATTTTTTATTGAAATTATAGCTAGTGTTATCATCTCACGGTCTTGTAAAGTGAACATGATTCTTTTCATATAATGTTTATCCCATTCTTCAATAGACACACTAAACTGAAATGCATAAGAAGAGGTATTAGTTGGGGTAGATGTGAGTTAAGCGATTCGAATTTGGATGAAGATTAAATGAGTTAAGCATTAGTTAATGTATCAGTTAGGGTACACGTGAGTTGAGTCGAGTCGAGTCATTGGCATTTGGATGAAAATGGAATATAGATAACGAGATGAAAAGGAATTTTTAAGAGTAAGAAGTAAATTAGATTGTGGAAAGTGAAGGTAAGTGTGTTAAATAAAAATAAGGTAATATATACTTTGTAATATAATATTTAATAGTTATATGGAATAGCTTATATATTATGGAATGTTGAAATGTGAATGTGTAACCTTTTTTTTTTTAACTTGTAATATATTTAATGATATATAATTTATTTTTAAAAACCAAACATTATATATTATTATGATATTTTCATATACTATTTTTAATTTCTATTATGATGTAACATTGCACTCCGACTTGTTTCCAAGTTTATCACTATGATTTCACTATGATGTCATACTTTGGCTTTATATGCACGCTTAAGAAGTGATGATTATTGATGAATCATGATGCTTCCAAATACCATTCCAAGAAGATACTCATGTGCTATGATGTCATACTTTGAATTTATATGCACATTTAAAACTGATGATTATTGATGAATCATGATGTTTCCAAATACTATTCCAAGAAGATACTCATGTCCTATGATGTTACTCTTAAGTCTTTAGCACCAAATTTTTGTTTAGCAGTTATGACACCACCAACAACAACAAAAATAATAATAATAAGTCAGACACCAAATTGGTATATGAGATCTTCGTGTCAAATAGTGGCTTGAGTTGAGATGGTGAGAAAGTGATAAACACCATGCATTTATCAAGTATAGCAACCCCCAAAAAAGGTAATCTTAAATGAATTTAATTGTAATAATTATGTTTAATTTTTTTATATATTTAGTATGTGTTCTAAACTATGAGCATCACATAAAGGTTTATCCCACTTCCATAAGAATAAAAAAATCTCAAGGATCAACATACGTCAGAAGGGGGACTTTTACTACCCGATATCGAGATGAGATCAATGATAGGAATCTCACTTATCTAATGCATATGCTTGTTTTGATAACATGTCTGCACTTAAATATTCTTGTTTTGATAGCATGTTTGCACTTGGATTTTACTCATTGAAAATATGAAGGAACTTGAGAGATTATAATCTATCCTTCTAGTGACTAACATGATGTAGATCTCTATGTAAATCAATGTTTTTATGCTTTATAGATCCATTTATCTAAGAAATAGTTAGCTAAGAATTTATATACACATTCATATCACTTATTCTAACCTCAAAGCAATTTTCATCATAATGGACAATGCCTTCACTTATGCAAAATTGTTGGATTGTGTTCCTAGACTAAGCTAAAATGACATCTAATGTGAATTTGAAAAATAAAGGATACCCTTGGCTCCACTTTCACCTAGGTTTTGTTTTGTTGCTACCTCAAAGAAGCCACAGGGCTTTGATTTATCTATATTAGCCTCACCTAACACCCTTTTCTTTTTTTGTTTCAAGCTCTGTGAAAAGGATTTGTAGGAGCTTTGTATCTTGTAAAAGATCATCATTGGTGTAAAGATCTTCTCTTGGAATAGAAAGGAATTTCTCGTCAACCAAATGACCTAAAATACAAATATTGATAAAGAGTGGTGTTTTTCTCTTATGTCATTAATGTAGCATCCCCATTTTTAATCCCTAGTTTAGCGATGCATAATGCAAATAAGATATATGACCATAGGCCAAAGCGATGTAATATGTAAACATTGTATATCAAAATAATAAAATAAAATATATTGTTGGTTACATATTGACACAGATGGAGTCATCGGGGCTAAGTTTCAACAAGAGAGGGGGGTCCCAAGGGTCCAAAGGGTAATTATTCATGTGTATTAATCCCAAACCACTTTTCTAAAAATTATTATTTTGTATGAACCTTCTATTTTCCTTCTGAGTGTTTCAACACCCCAATCATTGAATATATGTAACAGTGTTGGTGTGAAAAGTCACATCACATAGTTATTGAGAGCATGGGACTGAGTAAAATCAACATTGGGGAATGTGAGAGTCAACATGCATGGTAAAATGGAGATTCAAATCGATATTATAGGTGGTTTCAACAACTAGTTTTTGGGACAACAAAAATGAGCAGAGTGTTGGAGCTTGAAGATAGCCATAGTGGGGTTTGTGGGAAGCTTGTTGGAGTTGTAATTGCATGAAGAAGCAAGTTGTTAGACATGTAGAAGATTTATGTGTAAGAAATTACCACGGAGAAAATGAGTTGCTACTAATATTTTCATGTTGCAATTGCAATTCCTTGGGTCCCCATCAAGAGACATTCCTAGCCAACCTGTGCTAGAGCCCTGGAGGGAAGGGGGATAGCCCGAGGGAATGTGTAGCAAAGAAAGGGATCCCATTCAATGGGTTGTCCAGGTTGAGGGGAAGAGAGTTGGTGGATTGGGATGGATGTAGGAAATTAGATTGTTGTGAGTGGATAATAGACACCCTTAGGAGACACTCTCTCTTATGGTTTCATAGCTCCAACTTGAGGGTGATTTGTTGCTGATATTTGGAGCAACAAATCTTTGGATGGAATGTTTTTCCTTTGCAATTGGTTACACATTTTCTTAAAAAGATAAGTGTTTCTATTTATGTTCATTATTTTATTTATGGGTTTAATTGGATATGCATAAACTCCATGTTTTAAGTGAATTGATACTACTTTGTGTATATAAATGGAACTGCATGCATGTTTTTAAATATTTTCGCTCGTTGCCTATGTTTTTATATTGTTGTATGCATTTAGATTAAATGGGTATCAGAAAAATTTTGTTGGGTTTAGTAGTGGGGGTGATACAAAAAGGTATCATAGAACTAGTTGCAACACCGAGCCTACACAGATTTTCTACAACAAAGGAGAATTTAACCTATGTGTAGATTTGGGTGAAAATTTGTTTTTTCCCAGCATACGAAATTGGGGTAAAGGCCCCAAATTTTGACTTTTTGTATGATGGTTGTTGTTGTGTGGGTGGCAAATTTGGCTCAGGTGGCCAACTCTATGGATTTTCAATAGTCACAAGATTAGGTGACTAAGTCTACAGGTTCATGATAGTCGTGAACTCAATTTAAGGCCTTCTATTTCATGGCCTAATATATATATATATATATATATATATATATATAGACTGCAATTTAGTTCATGATTTTAAGGAATAAACTAGTAAATAAACAACATAATAATAACATATCATCTAGTAAAAATACATACCTCGATCTGCAGGTTGGTTTATTTATCCCCTAACTTGTTTGTTCTTGTTCTTCCCAACTGCCCAAACTGAATATTTACCTCCCAGACAACTAGGAACAACCTCTCCGGCTCCCTAGCTCCAGGAATCCTTGCAGTTTCCTGTCCCTCGAGCCCAAAGTTACCAGCAACAACAATGCCCCTATAAGATTTCCCCAAAACAATCTTTATCCTCCAATTTCCTCCTTCTTCCCCTCTCTTTCATAATTTCTTCCTTGCCTTCCTCTTCCCCAATTTTTCCCAAAACCAAAGACCCCTCTCCAAGTCCTCTCCCCTCTTCCTTATCCTCCTTTCTCGAATCCATCTCCCTCATTCAATTCCCCAACTTCCTTATCCCCTCATTAATTCCCCAACAACCTTATCCCCTCAATAATTACTTCACCTACCTTTTTAATAATAAAATAATAAAAATCCTCATTGAAATTATTTTAATAATTAATTAAATTTAAATTAACAACTATGATAAAGAAATAATCAAATTGGGTTGTTACATACACCCACCCTTCAAGAAAATTCATCTTGAAGTTAGAGTAATTTATAATACAAGGGTAAAGATACATGATTCATACATCCATATTAGATAAACAACATCATCAATTTAAAACACTTATACATACTAGTGTAAATATGCAAGGCATGCATGTGTAGCTAGCACATACACGACTCACACATGTACTAATGACAATAATCATCACACCTAAAGTAATTCTTGTATGTGTCCAATCCAATCAACAAGACCATTCATTTCATAAAATATAGTAAACCATTTAAAATTTTCACAAAATCCCTCAATTATAATAATTTAGCACACAAAACATTCACTTAGATAATTGTAGTTCAGTTAAGCAATTATAAATATACATATATACATATTTTTCAAAAAGAGGAAATCAAGAAATTCTACTATAAGGCGAAGGCCCCACACACTCTCAACTACTTCTAGTCATCCTTCCTCCCTAACCTACTTCCATCTTCTATCCTTATCCTTCCTCTGTTGGACTATCTTGGAGCATCAACTATATTGACCTAAATCTAGATAGAACCCATAAGCGGAAGTGTCAACTCTCTTGACCAAACTTCCCTAGAAGGAAACTAGCAGTCATCATCACACATCTAGGGGAGCGTGAGCTAACACTGTCCTCCCATGACTCCAGGTTTTAGAGATACATGGTGGGAAATTCCTCCACCCCTTCTAATAGAACTAGGGTCAACACCCTACCATGGACCATACAGTGGCACTGTGTTGCTGGGAATTTTGTCATCGTATATTCAGTTTCAGGCAGTCTCACCACCTGAAAAACCTTCACTTGTCCACATATCATAGCAATACATTTGAACCAATATAATTTCACATACAAATATTCATACCATATTGTTTCTTGGTTGATGTTCGTGACATAAACCTTTTTTCATCATTATCCTTTGGCTATTTCATAGCCTATTGACCTACAGATTCACTTATAACAAAAACTCATACATATCTATGCACTACTATCATGTAAATGCATTTAATCATATTCTCAATTCGGTATCCGCATACCAACAACTTTAAATGTCAAAATTTTCAAGTTAGAAATAGATTTCATAATACCCATCATAATTCAAATAACGATAAACATTCATAGAATTGACATTCACATAGGTCCATATGTCTTAAAATTTCAAGTGCATCACCAATAGTTTCACAGTTAATAGAAAATAAAAGATGATTAGGCCTTAAGTAATTTTAGCTATGTAAGTCAAAAGAGTGAGGGATGATATCTTCGTAAGGTCTCTGCATCCTCCCAAGTAGCAGATCCTGGGATATACTTGTCCTATTAGACCTTAACTTTATCTACCGAACGATTCTTGAGCTGTCAGACCCTACGGTCCAACACGTGTAACAGTTTGACGATGAGGGTTCCTGCGTCTGATACCTGCAATTCCTTCCAATTCAGTTTATGAGATTCATCAGCAACATAATGACGTAGAATAGATACATGAAAAACATTATGAGTCTTATGAAAGTGGGGTGGAAATACAAGACGATAGGCAATGGGTCCAATTCTCTCTTGGATTTTGAACGGTCCTATAAATCGAGGTAACAACTTTTTCCCCTTGAACCGAATGGTACTCTTATTAGGTTTGATATGAATGAAAACTTGATCTCCCACTTTATAAATTCGGTCAGTCCTATGTGCATCAACATAATGTTTTTGTCTATCCTGTGCTTCCTTTAGTCATTGCCTAATCTGAATTACTTGTTCCTCCATCTCTTGAATCAATTCTGGCACAACTATCACTCGGTCTTCTAAAACTTTCCTAACTCCATGGTGTTCTACATGGCCTTCCATATAGAGCTTCATAGGGTGGAATTTCAATGGAGCTATGAAAACTGTTATTGTAGGCGAACTCTACCAAAGGTAGGTACTTCTCCCAATGGGTTTGATTATCCATAACATACATCCTAAGAATGTATTCCATAACCTAATTTACTCTCTCTGTTTTCCCATTTGTTTCGGGATGATATGTTGTGCTTAAGTTCAACTGAGTTCCCAACGTTCACTGTAAACTTGTCCAAAACCTAGATGTGAATCAGGAGTCCCTATTTGAAATGATATTCTTGGGTAACCCATGCAGACGGATTACCTCACTTATAAATTCTCGTTCCACATCAGTGACATCATAAGTGTCTCTAACTGGAATAAAATGAGCACTCTTGATCAACTTATCAGCTATCACAAGAATGGCATTGTGTCTGTGCGATGTGAGTGGAAATCCCACAACAAAATCCATAGAAATGACTTCCCACTTGGACATAGGAACATCACGCGATTGTAGGAGACCTATTGGGTGGTGGTGGTAAGCCTTCACTTGTTGACACTCTAGGCACTTGGTGATGAAATCGACTAAATCACACTTCATGCCTACCTAGAAGAAAAGATTCTTCATGTCTATGTACATTTTCTTCACACCCAGATGTGAACAATAAATTGCTCTATGGGCTTCCTTGAGTATGATGCTTTGAATATCCCCACCTTCAGGAATGTACATCCTTCCATGATATCTTAATAATCCATCTACCTCCAGGCTATATCCTTCATACTTTGGATCTAATTTCCTTCCACTCTCGAGGGTACAAGTAACCTTTAAATACCAACTATCTCCAAGAAGTTTCCCAAACACTCACTTCCTCAGATTAAATTTTAAGGGTATAAAGGAGAAGACATGTGATCTCCTGCTCAAAGCGTCTGCGGGTAGTTTTCTTTAGTGGGTCATTTGTGGGTTATCCTGGAGGGTTTAAGGCATGTAAATAATGGTTTTTAGGTTGTAGGTTACATTTTATCTTAGGAACTGGTTTGCACAACTAAGTGGTTGTTCAATCCCTTGGTTTCAGTTTTGAAACCGAGCTCTGATACCATTTGTAAGGCCTTATATTTTAGGGCCTACAAATAAATAAATAAATATCTCCTACTGTAATGACTGCAATTTAGTTCATGATTTTAAGGAATAAACTAGTAAATAAACAACATAATAAAAACAGATCATCTAGTAAAAATACATACCTCAAACTATAGGTTGGTTGATTTGGACCCTAACTCATTTGTTCTTGTTCTTCCCAAATGCCCAAACTAAATATTTACCTCCCAACCAACTAGGAACAACCTCTCCAGCTCCCTAGCTCCAGGAATCATTGCAGTTTCCTAAACCCTGAGCCCAAAGTTCCCAACAACAACAGTGCCCCTATAAGAGTTTCACCAAAACAATCTATGTCCTCCAATTTCCTCCTTCTTTCCCTCTCTTTCATAATTTCTTCCTTGCCTTCCTCTTCCCCAATTTTTCCCAAAACCAAAGACCCCTCTCCAATTCCTTTCCCCTCTTCCTTATCCTCCTCTCTCGAATCCCTCTCCCTCATTCAATTCCCCAACTGCCTTATCCCCTCATTAATTCCCCATCAACCTTATCCCCTCATTAATTACTTCACCTACCCTTTTAATAATAAAATAATAAAAAGACTCATTGAATTTATTTTAATAATTAATTAAATTTAAATTAACAACTATGATAAATAAATAATCAAATTGGGTTGTTACACTAAAAAACGTGGAAAAACAACTAAGTGTTGAAAAGATAATTTTTATCAATATAGAGCATGTTGTCGAGGAGAAAAGATATTTTTCCACCGATAAAGAAGAGTGTGTTAGTGAGGAGAAAATATATTTCATCCCTGATAAAGAAGAGTGTGTTGGTGAGGATAAAATATCTTCATCACTAATAAAGAAGAGAATGTTGGCAAGGAGAAAAGATCTTTTTCCATTGATAAAGAGGAGTGTGTCAACGAGGAGAAAAGATATTTCATTGTCAATAAATAAGAGCATGTCAGCAAGGAAAAAATATCTTTCATAGCCAATAAATAAGATCATGTCGACGAGAGGAAATATCTTTCATCACTGATAAAGAAGAATGTGTTGGCAATGAGAAATGATCTTTCATCACTAATAAATAAGGGTGTGTCAGTGAGGAGAAAAGATATTTTGTTGTTGATAAAGAAGATCATGTTGGTGAGGAGAAAATATATTTCATCACTAATAAAGAAGAGTGTGTCGAATAAGAGAAAATATCATGTATTGCCAATAATGAAGAGTGTTTCATCACGAGGAAAAGATCCCAACTCACCGGTAAAGGAGAGCATGTGGGTGAGAGGAAACGATAAGAAATCATTGATATGAGAGATAGTGTTAGTGAGGAAGAAAGTTAAATATCACTGATATAGGAGAAAGAGAGAAGATAAAAAGAGAAATATAGAAGAGAAGAAGAGAATAAGAAGAGAAGAGGAGAAAGGGAATGAGAAAATAAACAAGTTTACAAAAATCATCAAGAGTCAAAAACTTGTTTTGGCCATAACACGAGTAGAAAAACTCAAAATCAGATGAATTTAAAGGGTATGTCTACAGTGACAAAGGCTACAAATGTTCCAGTGAGGGTCTTTATATAGTTCTTCTATTTTCCATAAAATTCAAAATAGTGGTTTTTAAAGACTCAGGTCATGCTCAGTAAATGGGGCCCAGATAGAGGTAAAAATTTTATAGCGAATCCAAAAAGAAGGCTTGGAGATACTAAGTTGGTCTTCTAGAAAAATTCAAAATGGTTTGGAGTGGAGATGTCATAACATGGAAAAATCTACTATTCCTTGGCACTTTTTGGGGATTTTTGAAATCTTCGGATGAAAAGGGACCCCAAATCACCAATTCAGAAAGTTTTATTTAGTTGAAATTTTACCTACTCGTCAATCTAGATAACTTTGTATTAAGGAAGTGTTTTACCGTTTTTCTCCATTTGGGAGATAACCATTTTCAGCTAATATTCCAAGTTCGGAGGAAATGCAAAAGGACAAAGTTACAAAATCTAGATTGATGCAGTAGTTGGATGGAGTAGTAAATCTTAAATCATAGAGTTGTTGTGTATTCACAATCTGGAATACAATTAGTTCCTAGTATAAAAAATTCGTTGTTCTCTCCAGAATTTCATCTACAAGAGGTAGGAGTTAGCCCTTGAAATCATGGGTACTAGTGAAACAAGTGGAAAAGGGATAAAATTATTGATTTTAGAGAGCCATAACTTTCATCTTAGAAATCAAATTGAGACATAAGTACAACCATCAGAAAGATAATTCAGAAAGGAATATATTTAAAAGATCAGAATTTTGATTAGTTTATTAGTGTTCTTTAAAAATTCAAGGAAAAGAAGGGACTATAGCTTAATTAATGACAATTTTACAATATGCATAATTCTAATAATAATTGTTGCATGCACATTTTTGCAGAATTAAAAGTACATGAAAAAAATATTCAGTTCCTATATGAGAACTAGAGATATGGATGATGCCCAAGGATCTTACAACCATGAAGATGAGATCCAACGTTTACATGTAAGGTACCAAATGGGAATATTGTTCAAAATATGATATCTTTATTAATCGAAAGAACTATTCACTTTCCTCATCGAAGAGGAAACCTCCACTAAAGTAGAGATAAAATTACAAATGATTCAACAAGACAAGTTTTGCAATTCTTTCTAGCTCTATATATACTATTTCTATCTTCTTAAGAACATTCTAGAGGAGGAACTTTCTAGAGGTGGAAATTTCTAGTAAGTCTTCCTACAATAGTTCTATTCACATTATTACATAGGCCTTATTTACTAATGATGACCCTTATTAAATAGAAATGCATAGTATTCTATATACTTGAGGAGTTAGGGAGGTTAGGAACCTAACATCCCCCCCCTCGCCCCCCCCTTTAAATAGAAACCTTGTTGTAAAGGCTAGATATGTGAGAATTGTTGCAGAATGGTGGTTGGATCCCATGTGGCATCCTCGAGTTGTGTATCCTTCCACTGTATTAAAACTTCTTGAATGGTACATTGATGGAGATGACACTTGCATTGCCACAAGATGGCTTGTGGATACAACCAAATTGAACCTTCTTCATCCAATTCGGGGAGACTAGCTTGAATATAGTGTAAGTTTTAAACCTGCGAAGTAAAGCAATGCATATAGATTCTTAAGCAATACATAAATTAATCAATGGCTCATACACAGAGTACAAAAAGATTTTTACCGGAAACCCTCAACCGGGAAAACCTTTCTTATTTTCATTATATCAAATTTCACCATTCACCATACAATATATACAATGTTTTTAGGTATTCCGTAGATACCAAAACCCTAATCCCTTAATCCGGGATTAAT
>ML785627.1:114784-211539 GCA_009831015.1 Picea engelmannii | reverse complement strand
CCAGAGTATTAAAGGCATTTAGATGTTCTGTCACAGAATCTCCATCTTCCATCCTAAGATGATATAGCTTCTTTCGAAGAAACAACTTGTTTACCAGGGACTTTGATTGATACAAATTCCCTAACTTATCCCATAGTTCCTTGTCTGTAGATTCTCCCGAGACATTCAACAACACCGAATCTGCCAGGCAGAGCCGAATCGTACTCCTTGCTCTTCTGTCCAACTTGTCCCAATCTTCCTTCGACATACCAGTAACTGGTGTACTAGTAGTTTGTGTACTGGTAGGTTGTGTACCAATAGCCTGTGTGCTTGTAGATGGTGTACCAGTAGGCTGTGTACCAGAATCCACAACGATCCATTGTTCTTTTTCTACAAGAAGTTCCTCCATCTTGAGCTTCCATAGCTCAAAGGTTTTATCGTTGAACTTCTCTATCTCGATTCTAGATGAGCTTGCCATTCCTCTTACTTTACTCGAATCTCCACTGCAAAATCTCCCACTAAACCCAGGTTTATCATAGACCCAAGATAAACTTGATCTATCAAGACCGAGCCAAACCCTCAGCAACAAAGGTGTCCCTCTGAAGCCAAAAACGTGCTCTGATAGCACATGTAAGTTTTAAACCTGTGAAGTAAAGAAATGCATATAGATTCTTAAGCAATACAGAAATTAATCAATGGCTCATACACAGAGTACACAAAGATTTTTACCGGAAACCCTCAACCGGGAAAACCTTTCTTATTTTCATTATATTGAATTTCACCATTCGCCATACAATATATACAATGTTTTTAGGTATTCCGTAGATACCAAAACCCTAATCCCTTAATCTGGGATTAATTTACAAATCAACTAAAAATAGAAAAATCCGCTAAAAATAGCAAAAACCACCCCCAAAAAAAAAATTCGGGGCGTTGCCCCGAACGCTGCGCGTAACCAGGGGGGGGCATACCTGCCCCCCCCTGGGACCCCCATAGAAAAGCACCCGATGCACATGACATAACTCTAGGTGAAGGGATCATCAGACGCAGTTGTCGTATCTGACGCACCCATACACACACACATGCAAAGAATATAACACATACCCAACATATAGAACTTGAATCCAATCACTTTATTTAAGCAGGAGACACAAAAAATTGGATGGAGCTTAGAGTGACTGGGAAGGGATAATTTGTGAGCCATGAACCCAATGTGCTTGATGATTGTATATGGGGTATACAACTTTAGAGAAAACTTCTAGAAGTGGTTTTCTTTGAGGGAAGTTTTCTTATATGGTTGTAGATGAAGAAACATTTGATCCCCTTTAGAAAAATGACATTTGGAATGAAATTGATCATCTTTTTGCTTCATTCAATTTTGATCCATGACCAAATTGTCTTTGAGAATGTGTAGAATGTAAGCATGAACTATAAGGGATTTGTCCACCTCCTAGACTTTGGAGACACCCGTAAGGTAAGATCATATAGAGGGGGGATTTTGACCATAGACCACCTCAAAGGGAGTCATGAAAATGGAACCATGGTAAGTTGTATTATACCACCATTCATCAAGAGGAAACCACTGAACCCATTGATATTACTATTTAGATGTAAAGCACTGTAAATGGTATTCCAAGAACTTTTTGACAACTTCATTTTGACCATCAGTATAGGGATGATAGGAAATTCTGAGATGTAATCGAGTGCCTTGGGGGCTTGAACAATTCTTTCCAGAAGTTACTTATGAAAGTTAGATCACGGTCTGAGACAATAGATTGTGGAATTCCATGTAGTTTGAAGATATTTTCCATGAAAACTTAAGCCATTGTGGAAGATTTAAATGGGTGTTGGAGGGCACATAAATGAGCATATTTAGAAATTTGATCAACCACAACCACGATGACTAATTTATTTCCATATTTGGGTAATCTAATGATGAAATACATAGCTATATCTATCCATATAGTAGGTGGGATAGGGAGAGGTTGTAGTGCTCCTAGATATTTCATTGTTTCTCTCTTGTTACATTGGAAAGTATCGAATTATGCCATAAAAGTGTGTATGTCCTGCTTCATGCCTTCCCAAAAAAAGAATTTTTGATCCGTTCATAGGTTTTACAAAATTCAAAATGTCTTGTTGTTGGAAAGGCATGGAGTTCAGAGACTACCATGGATTTAAAGTAGGACTATTTTCTTAAATATAGGTGGCCTTTATAGAAGAGCTCCTCATTTTTCCAAGTGTAACCTGGAGATGCATTAATATCTTGTTGCGGTTTTTGGATCAGGCTAGAAATTTTAGAATCTTGGAACCATTCATGGCGACCTTCCCTAAATCAATCAACTACAATGAAGGATAGTGAAAAGAGGGACCATTCTTCTTCATATTTCTTGGAAATTGCATCAACTACCACATTCTCTTTTCTATTCTTGTAGATGATCTCATAATCATAGACAAACATTTTGGTCAGCCACTTTTGTTGCTTGGGGAATGAAATCCACTGTTCCAAAAAATATTTGAGGCTACGATGATCAATTTTAATTTGGAAGCGTTTCCCAAGAAATTAAGGATGTCATATATTCATCTCATGCAAAATAGCCAACATTTCCTTCTCATATGTGGATTTTCCCAAGTGTCGCTCAAAACATTTTTTACTAGTAAAGACCAAGGGTTTGCCTTCTTTCATGTGAACTACACCAATCTCTTTCCTTGAGGTGTCACACTCCACAAAAAAACTCTTTGTGAAGTCAAGCAGAGACAATACTAGACTTGTACACATAACCTCTTCCAAATCTCATAAGGCTTTATTGATGATCACATTCCATCTAAAAGCATTTTTATTAAGGAGGGTAGTGAGCGTAGTTGCTATTTTCCCATAATTTTGGACAAACTTTTAAGATTCTTAGGGCGGGGTCAATCCTTCATAGCTTTTATTTTCATGGGATCTACTCAGACACCCTCCTTACCAACAATATGGCCCAAATATTCGACTTCGTAGGCCCCAAAGGAACATTTGGACCTTTTGAGAAAGAGTTGATGCTACGAAAGTACGTGTAAGACCTGGTCCACATGGGAAATATGGGCTTGCTAAGTTTTACTATAAATGAGGATGTCATCAAAGAATACAAGGAAAAAATGATGGATGAAGGGTTGGAAGATGTGATTCGTGAGACTTTGGAAAGTGGAGGGTGCATTACACAGGCCAAAGGACATGGCCAAGAACTCATAATGGAATTCATAAGTATGAAACACAGTCTTGGGAATATTATCCTCCTTCATATGAATCTAGTGATAGCCATAACACAAATCGAGTTTGGTAAATAATTGAGAACCCTTCAGTTCATCCAAAAGGTCATCAATGATATGATTGAGAAATTTATCTTTGGTGGTAATTTTGTTGAGAGCCTAAAAATAAAGGCACATGTGCCAAGTACCTTATTTTTTTAGTACCATAACCATAAGAGATGAATATGGGTTGGTACTAAGGTGGATGACACCCACAACTAACAATTCTTGAACAAATTTTTCAATTTCATTTTTCTAAGTGAATGGGTGGTGATAACATTAGACATTGTTGGAAGACTACCAAGTATAAGTGGGATGGAATGATCATGGGGACCATGGGAAGGTGGGAGGCCTTTGGGGTTTTCAAAAACCGAGTGGTTTTTGGAAAGGATAAGTTGCATGTCTGGATGAATGGTTGGGGATGGAGTCTTACTGACTTGAATGGCATGGAAGTGGGAAATGATGCTAGAATGACCCTATTTTAGGATTTTTTCCATTTGGTGTGAATTGACAATCTCAGGGGAACCTGTTGTGAGGACTTGGAACTTGTAGTGATGCCCATCCTGTTGGAACCCCATGCATAATTATTTGAAATCCATGGTGATTAATCCTAGAGTGCGTAACCATTCAACACCCAGGACAATGTTGCAACCCCCCATGTCAATCAAAAACATGTGGGATTTCAAAGAATAATCACCAATTTGTAGGTGCACATTTTCACAATGACCCCCACATTTCATGGAACCTCCATTAGAAATCATGATTTGAAAGTTATTGAGTGCATGGATATAGTAATGGGTCTCTTGATGTAACACACCCCAGACTCACTTTTGGGCATATGTCACAAAATCCAACTTCTGTCAATACAAATTTTCAAAATTCTTTTTTCCCCGCTCATTAAAACTATGATATCATTTATTAATTATTCCCAATAGGGCTCTGATACCCATCTGTAATATTATTCCATGCATATGAACACTCATGCAGTCCTAACAACATGTAGTTTCCATGCATAATTTATGCATATCACATAATAACATTGATAAATATAATGTGTACAAAAATAGCATAATTTAGCACATAAAATACATATTACGCAACATAAAAAGCATAGAACATAATTAACTCTTATCTTTTTATGAAATCGCCAACTCGTTCTAGCATATAACATTCCTCCCATCCATATACACTATTGTTCTAGCACTCTCAACAAAAATTCACCCTCGAAATAGGGCTTTGACTCCACTAGGGCAAAGGCTATCTAAGCCAACTATGGTCTAACAGTAAACACAACAATGTCTAGGGAAAGGTACCAACTCCAATAGTAGTTCCAACCTTTAGGCTCTCATTCCCCATCATCCCGCACAACTCAAGGAAGTGTACCCTCTTCTCTGCATCGAGTTCCCTTGGGTTGTCCCACTCCCCTTCCAAGGATCCAACATAGGGAAACCAAGAATTCTTATAACACTATCGTTGTAGGAACTCTAGTTGCACTTAGGATTCTCTAGGCACCCTTCAAGCCTCACACGTAGGGAAACCTATTCCAAACAATTATTCTTCCAGGGATCCAACCTTCCCTGAGGAAACTCAAGGAGAATTATACACCCAAATCCACCTAGGCTTCATAAGATTCACAAGGTAACAAGGTTACCATGGATCCTTATCTCACACCCCACAAGAAATGGTAACAATGACCAAGAATGATGGAATGAATGATTTTTCCACTAAAATCCAAGTTTAAATATGCATGTTCTCTTTTTGACAAGTGGCACCCAAAGAACTACTCACCCACCACTTGGAAATCCGTTCTCCCACTTGAGAAATTAGGATAAAATTATAATTTAAGACTTAGGACTTTGGAATACATTATTATATTCTTGGTCTTAAGCCCCCTTGACTTAGCCCTTTTCCTTAATACCTAGCCCCCATTCCCTCTTGTGGAATCCTAGACCCCCATATTCTCTTGTCTGACTTGGTTTGCAACATTGATACATTTTATTAATATATTTGAGTGTGATTACAATTTACATTGCTAGGCTCACTGGCCTTTCAACATACAGGATCTCCAACCTAATATCACATAGACACTCATTATTACATTTGGCTCAATTTTTTATGAATCAATGTCGGCCTTCTAACGAACCTAGTTCCATATGTTCGTCAAAGCCTTTTTGTCCCACTAGCAATGCTCGTATCCATCTGTTGTACATCTGACGTAGAAAATTTCCACGTGGCAGTTATGGAGAGATTGAATCCACCAAACTTTCATCGTAACAATGATGATCATATAACTGTCATGTATTCGACGCAAAAGGATTCCATGTGGCATTTTCTAGGAAATTTTCTTCCGCCAAGTGGATGTCGTAATACATATGACATCCATTATCCATGCAACGATATTGTGCATAAATATTGTCAAAAAGATGATGTGCACACCATCAAAATTGTGACCTTATGGCAGGACACATCCGTTGGTGGCGCGACGATCCATATGGAACAATCCATTGGAGGAGAGATGATGAGGAGGGAACAATCTATTAGTGGTCCAACAATATGGCACGATAAGTATGTCAAAATAGCGGCGCTAGGGCGAGCAAAGTCCATTGGTGTGGAAACTCTATGGCAGAAAAATTCCATCAACGGTGCAACGGGCAAGTGGGAACGATCGTCGGATCATTGATAGGAGTGGGCCTTTTCACTTGGAGATTAGATGTGTAGAATTGGAGTCAGATTTTCGATGAGTGGAAAATAAATTCAAAAATAAATTCCAATTGACATTGTACACTGATAGTCATGCTTATGATGCATTGGACACAGGGAGCAGGTAGATGTGTTAGACTAAGAAGTTGAAGAGGTTGAGCCAGTTGTAGATGACATTGTTTTCAATATATGATTATATAGATGATTAGGATTAGGTTTTCTATTGTTGCATAAAACCCAAATTCAATCTCGTCAGAGCCTCCACATCTAAAAATGCACACTCACACTTAAGAAATACATGTTTTTCTTTTAAACTGTAATGTCTTCCTTTGTTCAAAATGCAAGTTAGGATTTCTGTGAGAATAGTGCCCAAGGGGCAGGTCAGAGTACACCTGGCACAATCTATCCACGTGCCTTGCCACCTTCCCAACCTCTTCGACTACTTAATGAAGGGAATTAACTTGCGATAGTCTATTCACTAGGCCGAGTACCTGCACCATCTCCTTCACACAAGCAAAGTAATGGCGATGGGATGTGTTGAGTCTCAGTTTTGACATATATAATGCCCTATATTACCTTGTACCTGATCCTTTTTGCTTATGTTATAATCCTATACTTGACTATTTCCTCCCAAACACATACCCAATGACCTTGTTCATGTGCATAAGGAGTAAATTATGATTAAGGCATGATTTGTTTAGTTTTTCTTGAATTAATTTGATTAAATGTTTTGATTTTGCATGATCCTAATTGTTTGAATCTTAGGAAGTTTTGATCCAGTACTAGCACACTCTACACCATTCCGGTACTGCCCATGCACCTAATTCGGTACTTAGGATTATGACTGTGTGTATTCTGGTACTAAACAACTACCTATAGGATTTTAGTACCAACATTCTGGTACTTGATTTTCACCTCGATTTTTGGGTCGATGACGATGGATATCAAAATTTAAGGACATGGGTTTTGTCCAGAGCCATGTTTTCATTCAGACACATGTACCAGAATCACCATATTGCACACGTATGGACCTCCAACTCAGGGGGAACGATCCATCCTCAATCTTTGCCAATTTTCCAGAATTTCTAAGATCATGCCCAAATTTGTGGGAACAACATTTCCTTGATTAGATAGTGGTTGTACTCGACCTCCATTGATGGATTTTTTTTTTTTGATTTGGATTGGATTATCTAGATCCAATTTTTTAATGTAAAAATCATATAATTTGAGTGATGGCTAAGCCAAAAAGGAGAGGAATTGTTATGTTGCGGATTGGATTTATGAACATATTATTTGTGTAAATTTGTTGAAGAATTAATATGAGATTAAGTTCATTGACTCCAGGTGTTATTTAAAGTTTACTTTTCTGTGAGTTCCCTCTAAGTTTCCCCGTTGGCATCGGCAAGGGCCCACCGATCCAACTTGGCAAGCTTACTGTAATTGCAACGTGGATCTAATTTTTGTAAGTATGTCTGTAGAGTGATTCTGTACATATCAGTTGTGAGTAGAAATGTTTTATGTAAATAAGTTGTATGTTACAAAATAATATAAGTGTGGATGCATCAAAATTTGTGAACAATAATCTAGTGGTAGCTTTATAATCATTTATAATTTCTGTGTGTGAACATTTATGATTTCTGTGTGTGATCATTTATTTATGAATTGTGCCCTTCTAATCTCATCTTCTATCTTGCAAAGTTTGGTAGTACAGGAACAATTGGAGAGTCCATATTTGGCATTACATGAGCCAATACATGGAACATCTCATTTAAAATCCTTGTTTCCTGTGTAGAAATAAAGTAATTTTTCATAATTGTGAGGTTGCATTAAAATTCCTTTTCTGATTTGAAGAGTGTGCAGAATTAGACAACTTGCAAGTTGATATTGAAGTGAGTGACTACAGAAGTAAGATTAGAATCCATCTTTCACCTTCATGAGCTAGTAAATGGACGATCTTGTTTCTTGTAAGAGAGCCTTTGGAGTGCATGCTAGCTAGAGTCTTTTATTTGAATTTTGTTCTTTAATTTTTTCACAGTGTGTAAAACATAGATTAAGGATTGCAAAATAGAGTGTTGATTGCTTTTAGTTTAGTTGCTCTAGGAGATAGAATCAAGGTTCATATTTTCCTTTCACGAGCCATCAATGAACAGGTCCATCACCTAAGCAAGAACTTTAGATCATATGTTTGTTTATGAGTTTTCTTTCTAATTTCTGAATTGTGTGAAGAGTGTTATCTTTGAAGTGTGAAAACAAAGTATTGGTATTGATTGTTTCTTCTTTATGCTATAGTCATCAGACATAGGAACCTATCTGTTATCGGCACATATAGTGCATCAACTCTACTGATTACGAATCCTGGTTGATAATTTATGTTTGGTAATATATTATGGAAATAATTGCACCAACAAGATGGAACTCCAGCAAGTCTCATCAAGCAAGAAGGTGCCTCAGACTATTTCTCTTGGCGTTGGGTTATCCCGTACATTTTCATCTTTTGGCTTCTACTCTACTGATCTTTAGCCCTGTTTCGTAGTCCCATGTCCATTTCATCCCTCTTGCTTCCCTGCATTTTCTTTCCCCCTCTCTCCTCGTCATCCTCTTGATGCTGAGGAAAAGAGGCAAATTGAAGCGAGGGCCGGAATGGTATAATACTTATGGGCGTGGTTGCCACCATAAAACCGACCTACAACCCTCCTTTGCTCACTCTTCCACCATGGAAATTCCTCCTCTTTCCTCTCCTGGGGCTTGCAGGGTCGAATGGTATGACAATCTGGGAAATTCACTTGGTTTTGCACCCGAACTCAATGAGGACGAGCCTTCAAATCTGTTGCCCCCTTCTCGCCTGGTCACCCCTCCGACTGCTCCACCTAGTCATTCTGCCTCCTCCCATGAATCTCCTGCCTCTCCACCTTCACCTTCACCTTCTCCTCCACCTTTTTGTGCACTCTACGATGAACACTTGGGGATTCAGAGCACAATTGCAATTATTCAGGACTTCGTCTTTGAGGTTCGACGTGACTTGGTGGATTTGTTGTTTAGATTCAAGCTGCGAGAATGATGAGAGGAGTGACTTGAGGCATTTTTATCTTCTCTCCTTCATAAGACTCCATCTCCAGCTATAGTGGCCCGACTTTGGAGCCAATGAAAAACGATGGCGGACAACCGCCCCAATCGGCCCCGGGCTCAATGTGATGACTGGTTTCTTAGGTTCATGGTCAAGTTTTTTCCAATGGCATTCTAGTTATCCTCTTTTGATTCAGCCCTACATGGCTTAATTGTTTACATGCATAGCTCTAGGCATAGATATTTGGATATAGATTGTAATAGGCACTTAGTTTTTAAACACTATTATGGATTGACATATGGTTGCATTGGTTTCCCACTAGGGCGATGAAACCACCTCACTACTTGTTTAAGTCGACAATTGTATATTTTTTACTGTGCAAGGTCATTTTAATACAAATCTCTTACTTACAAAAAAAAAAATTCAAGTCAAGCTTCACAAAAATGCACTCCTAGGTCTTAAGACACCTTCAATTTGAGTGATTCAAGTTGCTGAGGGTGTCTTAGATAATTTTACACATGTCTAAGTAGTTAGATTTTCATTTGCAAACATAAAAGTAGTTGATGTGTAAGAGAGAAAAAATCTTCCTTGTAAATTGAGAGACCAAAATAGTAGAAAGTGACCCAATCGAAATGCATGCCCATACTTCTATATAACTAAATTTAGTGATCTAAGTTTTGGGGTCAATTTAATAACATTCTAAATCTATATTTTATATCATCCAAATGCATTTTCAAATGAATAAGAACTTCTACTTTTTTTGTAAAATAGAGAATAAAACCATCTTATTATAAAACGCACACTTAAAACTCATATGACCTCCAAATTTCAAGTGATTAAAATTGTGGAGATTGTATTTAATAACTCATATGACATCCAAATTTCAAGTGGAGATTGTATTTTATCCCTTGGATTAAAGGTCACGGTAGAAAAATATAGCAAAAGTGATTAAAATTGTGGAGATTGTATTTAATAACTCATATGACATCCAAATTTCAAGTGGAGATTGTATTTTATCCCTTGGATTAAAGGTCACGGTAGAAAAATATAGCAAAAGTGATTAAAATTGTGGAGATTGTATTTAATAACTCATATGACATCCAAATTTCAAGTGGAGATTGTATTTTATCCCTTGGATTAAAGGTCACGGTAGAAAAATATAGCAAAAGTTTTTTTTATGGTAGGGCCCCAATGGTTGCAATGGTTGATAAACACATCATAGGGAGCATAAGAAATCGACGCAAAGGAGGAGGAAGAGGAAGAAGTAGCAACAGAAGCAAATGTATCATGTTGAGTGAACATGGGTTTTTCCATTGGAATTTGGATAATAAAATGGTAATACTATAACAAATGGTGAGCGAGCAGGTAGGCACGGAGATCGATTGGTGGAAACTAAGACTGAAGCACAGAAAGGGAGTTGGATCAGGGAAACTGAACACAAAGAGTTGGGTCAGGGAAATGGAAAAAACCAAACAAACAATACCACTAGTGTTGCGATGTCATGTTGCTCATGCGTTTCCACTTAACAACTGACAAATGATGTCACGTTGCTCATGCATTGTCACTTAACAACCGACAACACCATGTGCCCGATCTGTGGTGAAGTCGCTCTTTGGATTCACGCCTTTAAAAGTGAAGATGCCAAACAAGTGTTCTACGCTTCTTTGTTCTCTATCCACCGACTTTTTTCTCCTACTAAATATTATTATTTGTCCAGAGTTTTCGCAAAATAATTATTCCCATTGATCTTTATAGAAAAATGTATAATAAGTGGTGGTCCTTCACGATTTTAATGGCGGACAAAAATATTATTTAGACAGATCTTTACAGAAAAATATATGATAAGTGGTGGTCCATCACGATTTTAATGTTAGACAACCAAAATATTATCCCGAGAGATCTTTACAATATATATATATATATATATATATATATATATATATATATATAATAAGTGGTGGTCCTTCACGATTTTATATGGTGGTAAATCAAAATATTATCCCGAGAAATCTTTACAAAAAATATATATAATAAGTGGTTGTCCTTCACAATTTTAATGGCAGAAAAAAATATTATTCCGACAGATCTTTACAGAAAAATATATGATAAGTGGTGGTCCTTCACGATTTTAATGGTGGACAACCAATATGTATGAAATCTTTCTTTATGGAGATCAAGATATTTGATAGGGAGGTTGAAACCAAAGTACCATGGTTTCATAAAGGGTGCTTTGCATCATTTAGGGTTATCTACCAATAATATTTTTTGGTTCATGTTGATAACGAACTCTAAAATGAATGAAACTTCTTGCAATTGAATGGATAAGCACACATTATCTGTAGGAAAGATTACCAAGCCATTTCTATCTAACTTCTAATATTTTTTTGCTAAGTGCCATAACCATTATACCTATAAATCAGTCCATATGCTAAGAAATATGCTTCTTCTTTATTGACTTGATTTGAATTGAGCTTAACACTTGCATACCAACTATCTTGTCCACACAAAAAATAGAAAATATGCCACCTTCGTAGTTCTAAACCAAACCAACAATGCACTCTCCACTATTAAAATATTTAGTCAATAGAAGAAGAATTTTGTTAAATGATGTTGACATTCCTTTCTCTTCTCCTTAACACTTTTTTGTTCTTTTCACTAAGAACAACTACCAAGACGACACCAACTTAAATGTAACAAATAAAAGTTTTATTACTAGCAACTTCTCTTGATAATGCAAAGGGATGTTGTAAAAAAATGTGATGCATTGAAATGTAATCTATATATGTGGATTTGAATAAATCAATGAGTAGATACATTGATAGTTGAAGGAAGAATGGAAATATTTATCGAATATTGTACTAGGAACCATCTAATAATAATCCTAGTGATTCAGTCAATGGTCATTATGTCTCTCCCAAATTTTATAAAACAGGTATTGTAGAGCATTTGGAAGTCAAGGAGTTTGAAGTTTCAAATTTGTGGATTTTGTTTAGATTCAAATACTTTCTTTTTCTTATTTCATTTTCAATTAAAAATTGCAACTACGAAATTCAAAATTTCCCCATTAAACGTATGTAGCTCGCAACTGTAGTGGGAACAACTTATTTAGAGTATCTTATTGACAATGAAACATGTATCGAAACATTCTTAGGATGAAATTGTTTCAAGTGTAAGAATGCCTACAACATACAATGTATGAGAGGTACTGCCATGGATACAAGGGACCCAATACTAATCTCTAATCTAGAATTTAAATAGATGTTTGTTACACAATTTTTTGTCTCCTACTAAACATATTGTTCACTGCAATTCCAAAAGGTCATACCCCTAGAGGAAATTTGGTCATTTTCATATTTTTTTTTTTCCTTTTCTTTTCCATAGGTGTCCAAAGAATCTTTAATAAATTGCCATTTTTGAGCAATTTTCCCCTGGTGGAAAGGTACTCTATTAGTTGTAGTGTCTTTTAATAGGATTTGATGAAGACTAGTGGAAGAATATATTTAATTTTGACATCAAATATTCAACGAATAAACATGATCCATGAGCTTAAATGAAAAACATGATGAGTGATCGTGAGCAATAAAAATTCCATAGGCTAAATAAAATAAGAAAATTGTGGATAATGGACATCCAAATGACATGATGAAAAAAGGTGAAACATTTTTGAATCAAACTTGTTAGAGGCCTAGGCACAATAAGAGGATTAAGTTGAGTATGGGTAGTTGCATACTAAGATGTACTTGTCAAATAAAGAGAGCCTCATGTGGCCAAGATTGGATACACCTGTGACAAATGGACAACAAACACGAGAAAGATGAGTAACGAATTTCCAAATTCAATGTGAGGCCTAATATCCAAGAAAGACTATGATGTAAAGTAGATGGACAGAGGAGATCTTGAGGGATGTATGGTGGAGATCCTTCCAACTCTCATCTACTTATGTTTCCTCACAATAGAATGCCTTATGGTGTAAATATTAACAATTTTTTATTAATATTGTAAAACTTCAATATGTTTTTTTCCAAGGAGAAGCTTACGAAATCCCCCCTCTTCCCATGAATATATGTGATTTCTGGTCTCACCATTGGAAAAATGCCTTAGGAATATGGTTCAAATGATTGAACTAACGATTGGAGCTAGAAAACCCTTTATCTTATCATGAGAGATTGAGATTATTTTTCTTTCTTAAAGTACCTATTGTTGTTAGTATTTTTTCCATTGTAAGTACTAAGTAATTTTACAAACTCAAATTCAATCTTAATTTGCTTCAATGGAAGAAATTAGTTACTTTACATCACCCACTTAATAAGTATGGCACTATAAATTAGCTCTTACAAACTCACTAACTTGCCTCACGAAAATTAAATTTTAAGGAAGAGATTAATCACCTTATATCTCTCCACCATGGTAAAATAAATGATCTTCAAAATAAAAATCAATAATTCCTTTAATTATAAAATAAATTCCAGGCATAACTTTTAGTCTAATGTGATCAATTATTATAAGTGTAATGTAGGGTCCATCTTTTGAAAAGTAGAAATAATTACTTTAAATCCACCCATGCCAACTATCCTCCATAATATTGTTTTTCATAATCTCTTGAAGATAAGAAGAAAATGTTTTTCCCAAACAAGTAAGGAATCCATTTTTTTTTTACAAATGAGACTTCATTACATATTCAAACACTTTCAAAATGATGCAATAATTCGTTTATGTCCATTCATACCAATTGTTTTCCATACTATTGTTCTCCATGATATCTTGAAAATAAGAAAAAAAATGTTTTTCCCCAAGCAACCAAGGAATCATTTTAGATGAAAGAGATTCACTATGCATCTAAACATGTATTAGTCCGGTTTCTGTGCATGAACCCTTTACTCCTTATGTGAGTTGTATTAGCAAGTATCGTCAATCCTACATCCACGAACAAAAATAGTGTCAATAATCCATATACATAAATCATATTGTAATCAATCATATGTTAGAAGTGAATAAAATGAAATACTCAAACAAAATACAATCCACTCCCTGATTTAATCTGGAGTCCAAGGAAGTCCATTGATGCCATCAACATCCATAACCTTTCAAGTTCCCTACACACTCAGGAAACTCATCAATAGCATATGTCGATACATATACATCAATTTAACAATAAGTCACAATAAATCATCATCATCATACATAAACCATAATCGAAATGAAATCATAATATGCCGTAACTAGATCACTTGCACACAAATGTGCTCAAAGAATATGTCAATAAAAGTGTTATCCGTAGAGCGGGATGTTACATACAACCCCTCTTGTTTTAAACTTCATCCTGAAGTTTGTACAGTATATAAATGCAAGTAAATAAACGTAACTGTAATAGATCTATGTATCTAATCTATCAAACAAGTAAGGAAACTATTGACACATCTCATATGCGTCCTCCCAGGTAGCTGAGTGTGGACTATAGTTGTCCCATTGGACATTGACTTGATCGATTATTTGATGCCGTAGATGTTGAATGCGATGTTCCAAAATGTGGATTGGCTCCACCATGTGAGAACCCTCATCCGACACCTGCAAACAACTCATGTCAATCACATGTGATGGATCAGGGACATAATGTCGCAAAACAGATACATGAAAAACATCATGCATACTCCTCAAAGAATGAGACAAGGATAGTCGATAAGCCACAGTCCCTTTCTTTTCCACAACCTCGAAAGGTCCCAAAAACCTAGGAGAGAGTTTAGCACCTTTTCCAAACTTGATCGAACTCTTGTGCAGTTTTACCCGCAAGAAAACTCTGTCACCAAATTCATAATTGCGGTCAATGCGATGCACATCAACATAACTCTTCTACTGATCCTGTACTTCTTTAATCCTTTGTCTTATCATTTGCATCTGTTCTTCCATTTCTTGCATCACTTCCAGTCCTACCAAGACCCTATCCTCAAGTCAATCCCAACTCAACGGGGTCCGACACGGTCGCCCGTAAAGAAAATCAAATGGTGCCATCTTAATCATATTGTGGTAACTATTGTTGTATGAAAACTCTACGAATGGTAAGAAGTATTCCCAACATTGTTTTTGATCCATTACATACATACGCAACATATCCTCAAAAATCTGGTTTGTTCTCTCTATTTTTTCATTTTTCTCAGGATGATATGTTGTACTAAAATTCAACTACGTTCCCAAGGCCTCTTGGAAACTGGCCCAAAATCCACCTGTAAACATTGATCCTCGATCGGATATGATCATTCTTTTTATACTTTGTAATCTCACAATATCGTTGACAAATACTCTAGCTATGTCTGTCACCTGATATGTCGTATGCACTGGAATAAAGTGTGCACTCTTCTTCAGAGTGTCAACTACCAAAAAAATTGAATCGTGTCTCCTTTCCATCAATGGAAATCCAACGATAAAATCCATCGAAATGACAGGCCATTTCGATTCAGGAATAGCATGTGGCTATAACAATCCCGTTGGATGTCTATGTTCAACCTTCACTTGCTGACACTCTAGACATCTAGCCACGTAACTAACTATGTCCACTTTCATTCCTTTCTAGAAGAATAAAGGCTTAAGGTATACCTTCATATTCATGACTCTAGGATGAGCCATGTAAACTACTCGATGCACTTCACTCAAGATCAAACTTCTTAATTCATCGTTAGTTCGTACATAAATTTTGTCGTTAAATATCAACAATCCATCATTGTCTAATGAAAAACCTTCATACTTTGATACCAACATGGTATTTTGTCCAATATTATCCTTAACTTCTTTGTACCATTCATCGCCAAACTGTAGAGCTAGAGTCTTTTCTCGAAGATTCGTCTTAAGAGGTATTACCAATAATATGCGTGGTCTCCGACTCAACACATCTGCCACTCTATTCATCATTCCTTTAATGTAAGCAATCTCAAAGTCGTATTCGCTAAGTAATTCTAACCAACACCTCTGTCACACGTTCAAGTCACTATGTGTAAATATTGTTGCAATCCACAGTGATCTGTCTTTAGTTCAAATTTTCGTCCAATCAGATAATGTCTCCAAACTCTCAAGGTATATATAATTTCTAATAACTCCAAGTCATGCATTTCCTAGTTCTCTTCATGCTTTCTCAATTTCCTTGATATGTAAGAAATCACTCGATCGTCTTGCATCAAAACTCTTCTTAAGCCTTCTTGGATGCGTTCGTGCATACCAAGAATTATTTGTCCATGTCAGGGAACTTCAATATCAGCGTTGTTGTTAGCAACTCTTTGAGCTATTGAAATTCTTCCGTGCATTTCTTAGTCCAAACAAACTTCTTGTTTTTCTTTTGCAATTTCGTAATCGGATTTCCTATCTTCGAAAAACCTTTGACGAATCGTCGGTAATATCCGGCTAAACCCATAAAGCTACGTACTTCTTGTACATTTTTTGGTGTTGGCTATTCCATAATATCCTCTACTTTTTGATGGATCTAAAATGATACCTTCACCAGATATGATATGTCCCAAATAATGAATCTTTGATTGGTAAAATGAACATTTCGACAGCTTCCTGTACAATTTTATCTCTCTTAGACACTGTATAACCAATCTCAAGTGTTCGTCACACTCTTCTTTTGTCTGAGAATAAATCAGTATGTGATCAATAAATAATTGAAAAAACTTGTCCAAGTATTCGTGGAACACTCCATTCATCAAACTCATGACTACCCCCGGGCGTTCGCCAATCCAAACAGTAAAATGATGAAATCATAGTGTCTGAATCTGGTGTTAAATGTGGTCTTAGGGATATCTTCCTCTTTGATCTGTAACTGATGATATCCTGATCTCATGTCAATATTCGAAAACATCATTGCTCCTTTCATATGATCAGATAAATATTTATTCTTGGAAACATATACTATTTCTTGATTGGTGCTTGTTCAATCGACGATAGTCAATACAAAGTCTCCACAATCCATCCTTCTTTTTCACAAAAATAATGGGCTCACTCCACAGAGACACGCTTGGATGTATAAGTCCCAAGTCCAACAATTCCTTAAATTTCATTTTCAACTCCTGCAATTCTGGTGTCGACATCCGGTGTGGAGTTCTTGCAATTGGTTTTTTTCTAGGTTTCAAGTCTATTGTAAACTCCAACTCTCTCTCAGGTGGTAAACCTGACAACTCTTCTGGAAATACGTCTACAAAATCTTGTACTATAGGAAGGTTTTCTAATCCTTCTACCTTGCCCTTTTCATTTAGCACTAAGATTGCATAAAGCTTGCATTCCCTGCACATACTCTTTTTTAGCTGTAAGGAATAAATAAACCTCAAGAACACTCCTTGGTTTCTTCCTACAATTACTTTATTCTGCCCCAAATCACCTGTCAAACTTAACAATTTCGTCTTATAGTTAAGTATCACATCATGCGATTCTAACCAGTCGATGCCTATCACTTTGTCATAAGATCCTAAGATCGTGATGTAGATATCTGCCTTCATTACAAAATCTCCCAAGTTAATGCTACAGTCCATAACCTTTCCACCAACCTTTTGTTTGGCACCCGATGCCATTTCTACGTATCTAAACTCATCCCGATCGACTGCCTTTACCTTAATTCTCTTTAGTGTTGCACTAGAAATAAAGCTCTTTGTAGCTTCTAGATCTATCAAAATACTAAAGGTTTGATCGACAATTGTACCTGATGTCTCGAGCATAGTGGATTGGTGCTCGGCTTGGTGGTTGTTCACCACTGCATGTATCCTGTGGGTCTTGCCCAAATATCCAACAGTAGTGGTTCTTGATGATCCGATCGCTATGGCCTTCTCAATAGGACAATCTCATTGGTAATGTGGCTCTCCACATGTCCAACATCCAGTCTTCGGTCCAATGCTCCTGGTCCCCGAAGTAGAAGTTGTTGGCCTAGCAGTCTATGATCCTGGTCTGTTCTGTCGAAAATACGTAAAATGTTGTTGCTACTACAGATGACGCTGTTGTTACTACTTTGGTCCTCTGTAAGGAGTCCTCTATTAAGGAGTTTGTCATCTCGGTGTCGAGAACATAGGTCCTTTGGGTGTATCTCATTGCCCAGAAGTCTTTCTGGCTGGTGTTTGATGTTGCTATGTTCCCAGTGTCGTATGTCCAATCGGTCTAGAAGGAGTTGTCGCCTGACCCCCACTATTCATTTATTTTTCAGCTATTGGGGCCTTCTGAACTACATCGTGCAACGTCTGAGGCATTAGGATCGTCACCTTTGAACGAATGTTGAAGTTAAGGCCGAATACAAACTTGTTGACCTTCAACTTATACTTGTTTATATGTGGAGCATACCTAAGTAGCTCCATGAACCTGCCCTCATACACCAACACCATATGACCACCCTGTCATAAGGTGTTGAACTCAATAAGATGGTGGTCAATGAATTCCTCAGACAAATACCTCTCTCGGAATCATTCCTCGAACAACTCCCATGACATGTCTTTGATGACCATGTTTAGTTGAGGTCATAGTGTCTTCCACCAAATTAGAGCACTCCCTTTCATTTGGAACATCACCATGTAGATCTTCATGTTGAAGGTGTAATCATGACGTGAAAAGCACATCTCCATGTTCTCCAACCATGCCTCGACAACTAAGTTGTTCGTGGCAGGCCATAACTTGGGAAACTTCAACTTCTCAAGTTTTTGTGTATACTACTACTACCAGCTGGAGCGTCCTGTGAACCCTCATTGGGTAAAGACGCTCTGCCCTCATATCTATCCAGGAGGTTGATCAACGTCTCTAACATCCTCTGGAAGGATCTCATCATACCTACCACATCTCCCACAACAACCTGCTCCTGCTCAGTCGTTTTCTCATCTCTTTGAGGGTTAGATCCCTCTGGTGTGGATACTATCGGAGGTGTCACACCTCTTCCTCTAGTACCACGTCGTCTACTTCCCATGTGTACTCTAACCATGATTACCTGAATGGGAAATTTCAAATTAATTAGCGATCCATCTTTATCATTTAGATAACAAAGTGGAAGGCATAATGGTCCAATGTCATAGGGTTGAACCCGCTTTGATACCATATGTAACGACCTCTCTATTACTACATCAATGTAAGTGAGAACAGTAGTGGTAAATTTGTTTTTTTGAAACATCAAAAGTTAGAACAAGTAACATGCGGCAACATACATTAATAATTACACATCTATTCTCATCTACAACATTTCACTGCAAGAGTCAACTACAACATTATGATACTAAAAGATCAATTATATCAATTTATGATAACAAAGGTGTCTATCTGCCCAAGCTATCCTACAAGGTTAGGACCTCCAAGACACATAATCAATGCTCAAGTCTAGGATTCATCCGATTGATTTTGACCATTAAGGTCTCAGGACTAGAGATTGTTCTCAAGAACATGGAAATATCTATTCCCATAACCAAATCAATTCTAGACTTAGGACTAAAGTAACAGTAATATACTTGATCATAACGTAAATTAAACATTCAAATAAATCTTTTTTACTAGACAAAAGTTTCCTTCCCTTAAAGATTACAAACAACAATAATTACTCATCATCTAGATAACATGCCTTCTCTTTATGAATTCCATCATCTAATCTTTAAATAATATGCCTCCTCTTTATTAATTCCATCATCTAATCATTATTACCTTTAACAATTTTCATCCTTAAATGTAACATTAATTATTCAACCTCTAGACAAAATGTACCCTCTCTATAAGAATACAATCAATTGTTGTTCACTATCTAGACATATTACTTGCTCCCTAAGAATACCACATAAAGTTTATATTCAATAATTAACAATTTTCTTTCCCTTTAAAAATATAAGTAGCAAATAAAATTTTCACTATCAAACAAAGTCACCACAAGTAATACATTAATAACCTATAAAAATTCCAATAATCAATCCATCATACAATCAAATTGAAATGTGAGCTATACCAGTTAGCCTAAACATTGGCTCAAGCTTCAATCATAAATCATTCTATTAAAAAGAGACTTGAAACTAAGTAAAGAGTTATCAACTATAGTGCAAGGATTTAATAATCAAAACATAATTTTCAATACATCTTCACAATGGAGTTTTTAGTATAACTCTAGGCTTAAAAAAAAACATTTATCTAGTATCAATAAATATATATAAATGATGTTGTTTACCTTCGATGGTAAGATATCATATCTAAAAAGAAATGACAACATAAGTTTTTGATTTAGAGACACGACTTATCCTAAGAAATCGTGTTCTAAGTAACGATTCCTTTGTTACTCAACGATGACTAAGGTGTCTTAACATTTTTGGAAGGAGAGTTCGATTATCAATGTTGGGGAATAGATAAAAAGAGAAATTTGTAGGTAGAGTAAGCTTGGCGAATGGTAACTAAGACGACCATTCCCAGCTCGTACACTTACAAGAACCTATTTGGATCTGGTGAGGGACTGCCAATGTTCTTGGATATACTGATAAACACCGAACCCTATAATACTGTGCGAGGAACAAAGGTAAACAATATTCAAATATATCGCTACAACCCTAGAATTATCAGAAGAGTTTTGGGTTCACTTAAATAAATATCTCGAGGTCATCTGAAGTGTAATTTACCCAAGAGTCTAGCCAAGATCCGAAGTGGATTTAGACTCTAGTTAACACTCGACTTTTATTACTTCTGTACAACTACACACAGGTGTAAGGGAAGATTGATATTATTTGATTTTGATTACAAGAGTTATAGACAGTGTCAATAAAATTTTAATATCAGACTTGCAATTTATAAATCGATGATCATAATGAAATCATACACAGGGTACGATATAAAATACAACTAAAGGTGCGTTGCAGAATTCAAACTGATAATTAGTTCTTGCGGTGACCCCATACTTTTAATCAAATTGCAAATACATTTTTCAACGCACAACACTGTAAAAGAAAAACAATAAACTCGATGACGACTCCCAACATTTATGATTTCCAGAAAGCCCTAATTATATAACAACCATACATGCCTTGGATTCAGAACTGCAACAGAATCACATCCATTATGGCAATGTTAAATTGAAAGAAATTTCAATTATTATCACTACAATGCAAACAACCACACTCTAGAATTGTAATAGAGATTCCAAGAAAAAATTTCAACTCTGAAATTCATTTTAAGAAATCAATGACCCAACAATTTTACTTTTCGAAAACTTTTAATCTTGGAAGTGACCTATGCAATATATTCTAGTTTCCATAAATAAAATAAGAAAATGAAATTAAGGAACTTCTAAACTTTTTGATCGACATTCAAATTATTAATTTAAAATACCATACAAAACGATGGTTCGAACTCACAATAGAATTTTCAAACCATTCGAATTTCACATTCATAATTGCTATAAAATTCAGTGATAAAACAATCCACCAAGAATCAAATCCACCATTTAGTTGGAAGCGAACAATAACAATTGGGCTTCAAAGAAATTCTAAATAAATTTTGCAGCTGCATTAACCATTCCAATATACAATTTTATCATACTACAATATAATTCAAATAAAATACCAGGACCAATGAAGACTGATATTTGATGGTGTCCTTCAAAGACTTGCGCTCCTTCTGTACTCCAACCTGCTAGTCACTGAAACTTCATCGGTATTTCCCAGCCATTGCTAGGGGTACTCTTCTTCTCCCTTAGTCCCCTAAGACGCCAAGGGGCCACATACAAGAAACCAAAAAACAATAGCTCCAATACTTGCCTCACAAGGAAGAACTTCCACTCTTTCTACAATCTTGGTATCCCAACTCTCACAAGTAAAACACAATCCACAAAATTTTGGCAGCATAATATTACCAAGAACAAGTGAGATCCATTTCCCTTCTACCACATTTGTTTTATAGAAAAATCCCCAATGAAACATGTCCTCATGCAAAATTAATTATCTTTTTAATTAATTTAATTAGGATTATTCACCCACACACTTGTCATACTATTCCTAAGTTGCACGAGTAATTACCATTTTTATTTTATTTAAAAATCCAATTTCCCTCACATTCCTCAACGTGTTCCTATTTTCGCTCTTAGTTGTCCCTTTGTTCCCCAAATTATCATTTAATGAATGTATCCTAACAAGATCTTAGTTAGAGTTGGATTATGAGTCTTCTTCTAGTTAGACTAGTGGTAGGTTGACTCAAGATTCTCTTCTATGTGTACACCTATTCTCGCATATTATTATTTCTTCTATTTTTAAAAATCCATTTTATTAATTTCATGCACACATGTGCATTTTATCCATTCTTTTAAATTTTTATTTATCTTCTTCCTAGAGTTTGATTATGTTTTCAAATCTTTTAACTTATGTCATAATTCATTTAGTCCTTTGTTTAAATTTAGACTTGGACTTAGTCTTAGACTTAGGATTAGACTTTTGCTAGGATTTATAATTAATAATTTATTGTTTAATTAATTATTTTATTCCAACAAGGTATAATCATTTCAATGTTTTCTATGCCACCTAGATTTATTGATTCGAGTTTTAATTACGCGACATGCCCTTCAAGATGCACCTAGTGCTCCAAGGATGCCACTCGCCCTAGACTGGTTTTGGAAGTTTGTCCGACCCTTGGAGTCAACACTCCATTTTGTCGATCTTGTGAGAGACTAAGGGATTCTAAGAAATGAGGACTCTGCCTTATTGCGTGCCCCTTATAAATATTCGTGAGCTACTATCTCAATCCGTCCTCACGAGATCCTGTACCTCTCAAATTAGGTAATCGTTAACCTAAAGTTTTGGCCATAGCGTGAGTACTAGTAGGCTGTGATAGGGATGTTGCCACACCTCTTCCTCAAATTTCTGGTTTCTGTGCATGGCCCCTTTACTCCTTATGTGAGTCGGATTAGCAAGCATCGTCAAGCCTGCATCCACTGACAAAAATAGTGTCAATAATCCATATACATAAATCATATTGTAATCAATTATATGTCAGAAAAATGTTGCATTGAAAACAAAGGTGCAACACACCCTCTACAAAGGCACCCATAAATGAGACAATACAAACCCTTGTATGTCATGAACCCCATGCCCAGAGGTTTTTCCCCACTCCACCTCATACTCACACATGGCTTAGATAGGTTTCCCTTGGGAAACACCTTTGAATTTGGGATTGACTAGCCCAATAGGATTCCTTGACACCCCACCCAGACGTAAATTTGACAAATTGTATAAAGTCTTTGAGCATTTGTTTAGTTTGAAAAGGGGGGTTTGATCCACATGTTCGGGTGGTTATATTATTAGATGTGTCTTAATTGGTATGATTCTTGTGACTTATGTACCCTTGGAGGGAGTACCTATTTTTATTTGCAGGACCTTTCCCGGTGGACATGTATTCATGAGGATATGACTTTTTCAGACTTTCATGGGGCTTTGGAGCCCAAGGATGGATGCAGAGATCCCACGTATGGGGTAGGATAGTGATCAACATTGCATAGGAGGTCATTTACTTTGGAGGAACTCTTCCAGGCCTAGACAGAGAGCTCCCACCTTCTCCCGCTTGGAATCTGGCCTTTGAAGGCTTGGACGTCACTCACCTAGCCTATGACATCACCATGAAGAAGGCTAGGTTTGATGAAGGTCATATGGAAGGAGGGTATGGAATAATGTTTTAGCACATGTGACATGGTTATTGGCCTTTGGAGGCCCAAAGTTCCACTAAGAAACCTCAATGCCACCTTCTTAGAGCATAACATCACCCTAGAGGGGATGACGTCACCCTTTTTAGGGTTATTTTATGTAAAATTGGGATTATGTAATTTTAAATGAGCAAATTAAGAAGTAGGCTCAATTTTATGAAAAGACACAACTTTTGTATTAAAGAGGCTAGGATTTTCCATATAAATATGGCTAGGCTCAATCCATTTTTACATCATAACTCTTCCTCTCATAAGAGAGTAGGACTGAAATGTTTGCTACACTTGGGCTATTGGTCTTTTGAACTAGTGTGAACCTCTTGGAGAAGTTGTTTTGTGATGTCCTTGGTTATTTTTGTGGTGGAAAGTATTCAACTAGGGTTTGTGCTTGATTATTCTTGGTGAAGTAAGTAAAACATATGCAATTTCTTTATGCTATAAATGTCGTGGTATATTTTTACTTGTTCATGTTTAAGATTATGAAATTTCTTGCTCTTAAACTCTAAGAGAGGGATATAAAGTTCTTCTTTCTCTCTCTAGTATTTTTCCACTTGTCAAATTGCTAAGAAGATATTGTCTAGATAGGCTTATAAAGCCCTAAAGTGCTAGCACTTTACAAGTTTTGTTATAGAACTAGTTTCAAATATATATTTTAAGTTTTCAAGGAGAAGAGGAATTCACTAGAGCCCAAAAGAGCTTTCACTCTAGCTAAAATTTCATCATTGAGACTTAGAACTTGAGGCCTTGAAGTGCAAACACCTCAAGACTTTATCTCTCCATCCTTAGACCATTATTATCATTTATTTCTCCAAGTTATTGGTGTTGTTGTAATTGACTCCATAAGCCCAAAAGATATTGTCCTCTTGTGAAGGATTGATCAAACAAACACTCAAACTTCATTCTCTCAAGATTTTAGTAAATTTTACTAACCCTAGCTTAGACAAATTAACTAATTTTGTTGTTGTTGTTACAAAACATTTCTACAACCATCTAAAACCTTGTAATTTTCTACATACAATCAACTAACATTAGCTTAACCATATCCTTAGCTTACCTGGGCCTTTAGGCCACCAAGGATGCCTCCCTTGGGTTGGATCTCCATCCATCCCTAAAAGTGGGGATTTCTCACTGAGGTGACGGTGGTGGGATATCATGTTGTTACGCCAATTTCACCTACTTGTATTGGGATTTGGACAAGTACAAATTGTACGATAACATTTTGGCGCCATTGTTTGGGAGAATCGAGTCATTTTTCCTCAACAACATATCTTTGGTGATATTTTCCTGAATCCCTTATCCTACAAATCTTACATGGAGACTCCACTGAGGGTGATTCCTTCACTTACTTTGATAATCCTAGAAGGGTTATCTGGCAAATCCATTGATGAAAACCCATATCAAACATCATTATAGCAGCCAAAATTTGTACTCATGGACCCTCCAAAATAGGCTCTCGATAAGATGTTCGAAGCCTAGGACATGAGTGATGTAACATCTCACCTCACTGATCAAACTTTTATTGACATATTCATTGAGTACACTTGCGTGCAAGTGATCCGATTATTGAATATTATGATTTCATTTCAATTATGGGTTATATATGATGAGGATGTGTATTGTGACTTATTGTTATATGATGTGTGTGTGTATTGGAAGATACTATTGATGAGTTTACCTGAGTGTGCAGGACACATGATAGGTTATGGATGTTGATGGAATCAATGAACTTCATTGGACTCTGGATTGAGTCAAGGAGTGGATTGTATTTGTTTGAGTATTTAATTTTATGCACATGTGATATACGATTTTCTTTAGTATGATTTATGTAAATGGATTATTGATAGTGTTTTTGTCAGTGGATGCAGGATTGACGATGCTTGCAAATCCAAATCACATAAGGAGTAGAGGGGCCATGCATAAAAACCAGATGTTGGCCCTTAGGTATGGAATAAGGAAGAAATTGAAGAACAAGGAAGAAGGAAGGTGGAGTTCGAACTGTGTGGAAGGCGAAATGATTGAGATTTGGTTGAAGTGGACCAAAGAAGCAGAAAAGACGGAGAAAAGTAAAGGAGAGTGAGCCGTTGAACGAGGAGATCGAGGACAACAGATCAGCAAGAAATATGGATCGTGGATGACTCAACAAGCAAAAAAAGAGACCAATGGACGATTTGGAGCACCGCACGAAAAAGAAGGAAAGACAGGTTGGTGAAGCCCTAGAAATCCAGGTCAAGTTGACCTAGGGTTTTAGCATCTAGGGTTTTGACACCTAGGTTTTGGCATAAGGTTGTCCAAGAGTCATTGTAATGTATAAATAAAGGTCAAGAGGGCTTGGGATGGGTTTGATTATGTGATGATGAGTGATTGTTGTTGAGGGAGAAGTATTGTATTGTGAAAACAATCTGTGTTGTAAGATCTTCAGCTAGGTGTGAAGATCAACCCTGTAGCTGGGTGCGCAGGAACGGGGAGTGAGAGAGAAGAAGAGAGATCTACAGTTAAGTGCATAGATAGAACTGTATGCTTTCATTTAGTATATCATAAAGCACAGTTCTGTGGACGTAGCCCTAGAGAGAGGGTGAACCACATACATCTGGTGTTATGTGTGATTGATGTTGTGTTCTTTTTCTTCTATTATTGCATTATTGCATTGTTGTGTTAGATCTAAGGTATAACCTGTGAGGTGAGATTAAGAGAGGTATATAAGATCTAGTTGTTGTGTGCTAATATTTTGAATCCACTTGCATTCCTTCTAGTTGTAGACACATGTGTTCTGCAACCCCCTATTTCTACTTCGGGTGAGACTGCATCTGCTTCACAGGTGTTGCCGAAAGGGCCAGTAGTTAAGGCTTGTTGGTGCACTATTAGAGCTGAACCCTGGGCCTGCCTTTGTGCCAACAAATGGTTCCGTTGTCGGGATCGAGAGATTCTTGAGGGAATGTCATGGTGGTTTCCATCGAAGACAGAGATTCAAAAGTGGATAGAAGAGCAAGAAAAGGACTTCACCGAAGCACATAATAGAAACCCTAATATTAGTATAGAGGATTGGTTGGGAAAATATATCTTTACCGATATACATGAGATATTCTATGGAGGAATCCATCAGGAGCTATACGAGTGGATAGCCAGATTAGCAGATACCTAGTTTGAGATCAGACTCAGACTACCTGTGGTTTGGATGGCAGCGTTGGTCCAGAATGTCAAGAGTGTTGACAACACCGTGTCAAGAGCAGTGGATCACTGGTTTGATAGCACGATTGGAGGGTATATTACTGAGTTCACTGTTGAGAGAGTAGAGTCATACAGCCAGGCAGAGAGATATTTCTTTAAAGGACCTCGAAGAAAATTTTTACACTTTTTAAAGTTAAAGATCAATATGCTATTGAATGAGAAGAACATCTTGAAGATACAGTAGTTGGTTGGATCGAAAGGTTAATGTTCAAGAATTCAAATAGTGATAATGAAACAGAGGTTGGACATACGCGCAGTGGGAGATCATTTAGAGAAGTCCCCCTTGTGAACCTGTTTGAGGAGGATCACGAGCCATTAGCACAGAACGAAGGACTTTACAGTGGAGAATAAGAAGAGCTAGTAAACAAGGAACATTCAGAGTCTGCTAGGGAAAAAGAAGGGAAGACTGAAGAACTTCGTCGAGATGAATCAGGAGCTTCAAGAATTGCGCCTAATGTCGAATTAAGTACTATTACTCCTCCTATTATTGTAGTAACAGTAAGTAACCAGAGTAACCTAAGCTATCAGGGCACTCAGAGAACTACTACAAGCAGTTCAGTACCTATTCAGTCAAGAAGTCTAGGAAGATCTATGGCAGACGAGATGAGGCTACCCACCTTTAGAGGGGATGGATATGAGGATCCCGAACAACATTTATTTTTGTGTGAAGATTTATGGAGAATTAAGACTGTCACTGATGAAAATGTTAAGAGGACTCAGTTCAGTACTACCGTGAGAGACCGCGCACTAAGTTGGTACTTGAAATTTTTTCAAGGACTAGCATAGCCTAAACCGCTGGGAGAAATCAAGACTGCATTGATTGCTGAATTCAATAAACCTAAATTGGAGTCAAAGTGCATTACAGAGATGAAAGATATTAAGAAGAAAGTAGTTGAGCATGTTTGGGAGTTTGATCAGAGGTTTAAGACCTTGACAGGCTTCTTGACTTTCTAAATCCCGGACGAACAGAACAAGGAATGGTTCATTGTTGCGCTCTTGCCACACATCAGATTTCCTCTGATGAAACATAATATTGGTTTGCAGGTTGAGGCACTGGATATCGCCATGAAATTAGAATCATCCCCGATGGGAGAATCCAACTCAGGTATGAGTCAAATTTTGAGTCAGCTAACCAGCTTATCATTGCAGGTCGAAGATATGAAGAAGGAAAAAGGAAAAGAAAAAAGAGAATACATATGGTGTATTAGATGAAATTTAGAGGGTCGTGATAAGGAGCACTGTCCCCTATTTCATGAGTACTTGGCTTCTGGAGCTTTGAGCCCTTTGAAGCAAGTTACCCTACCTTGGTGCGAGGTATGTAGAAATCGGCATCGCCCTGGTGAATGTTACTATTTGCAAAAATATGTACAGACACCCACAAATATGTACTATACATTCTGTAAGTCAGTAGGGCATGATGATAGGGATTTCAGATCTTATGAACTCATGCACGAAAGGTCAAAGGATATATACAAAATTCAAGACGAAGTACAACAAGAAGGAAACACTGCGCAGTATAATTCCCTAGGAAGAGGAAACTTCAACCCTCGCGGTGGATTTCAAGGAAGAGGAAGAGGAGGAGGTATGGGACGAGCTCGAGGATAGATCATTTGTTACAACTGTGCACAGCTAGGTCACTTAGAAAGGGACTGTCAAAACCCTTGTACCACTTACAGTTACTGCAACTCATTTGAACATGTTATCGTGGAATGTCCAGCATTGTTGGCTAAGCTACAAGAAAGATGGGGTGCGAATGCACAAATACAACTGATATCGGTTGAACCTCGCGGAGAGGACCCCAGAGTCACTATTATCACAAGAGGAGGCACTTCTATAGGAGAAGACATAGTGACTCCAGAAAAGAATACAGAATGATCAGGGGTCAGAAGAGCTGCAGAGAAGACACAGTTGTTTGATCCAAGGAGGGAGAAGCAGACATTTGAGGAGGCTCATAGAGAATTTGGAGGAGAATGGGCCTCTTCATAGAAGGCATAACCAGAGGTGAAAGAATGTGGAATGCCTCTGGCATTTGATCAATTTTCCTCAACAGGAGATGGAAAAGAGGTAAGTAAGTTGGTAGGATTCTTGTATTCATTTATTGACTTAATTAAGGATGGAAGAGCGATACAAGAACTGCAACACCTCATAAGTCAATATGAGATAGGAAGAGTGGACCCTATGCTAAAGAGGGTTGTGAACGAAGTGTCAAGAAAGAGAAGGACAAATAAGGAGCTACACTTGAATGTTCAGATAGGAGACTATGATATAGATTATGTAGTCCTTGACTTGGGGTCAGAGGTCAATGTCATGACGAAACATACCTGGGCACTGATGGGGAAACTGAAGCTGATTTACTCCCCTATCCAACTCAGAATGGCTAATCAGCCTTTTGTGAGTCCTTTTGGAATATTGGAGCATGTCCCTATGGCATCGACGAGGTAAGGACATTTGTAGATTTTGAAGTAATTGAGATAGTGGACGAAAGTTTCCCTTATCCTACACTGTTAGGTGTTGATTGGGCCTTCAATAACTCGACGATGGTTGAGATAAAGAAGAGGAGAATGGAATTTGAGGATAATGGCCTTAGGGTCATTGCACCTTTGGATCCTGGCGAAGGTCGCAGGTACACAGAGCCAATCAGAGAAGAAGACCGTGCATATGAATTAAAGAATATTTACAAATTGACAGCAAGACAACGGGATTACATCAATCCTACAGTAGATGGAAACTTGAGTTGGCGAAGTGAGAGTGCATGCTCATCAGACTCGGAAGAAGCACTGAAGAATTGGCAGAATAAGATGTATGAAGTTTCTGCGCGAAGATGTGCTAGATTGACCAAATAAGTTTGTTGGATTGAAACAAAAGTAACCTACCCACCTTTGACAGTCTGAATCATTTAGAAACATTTTTACTGTAATTTGAAGAAATTGTATGAGCACAACAAAGGTTGTTGGCACTGGATGAAGCATTAAAAGCAACTCCAGTGATATGGTGGGGGGCACATAAGCAGAACATCATGGAGTGGGTGCAATGTCAAACTTTGATGACAACGTGATTTTCAGACAACATTGAAGGGTGCAAAGTGCGGTATACAGGTCAGAGCTGGCCAAAAGCTCATGTGCGAAGTTGTGAGGAGGCATGGAGCAGTATTCCTCAAGAACAGTGGGTGAACAAGTTTGTTAACATGTTGGGGACAACACCTATCAATTGGTATATACAAGTTGAGCTATGCTTCACCACTGCATATTGGCACGATATGACTTAGAACTTTGTCACTACATTTTTGTTTGAGAGTCAACACCCTACAGTAGATCAGATGTTACAAGTTATAAGGCATAATTTTTTTGAGGAGGTACCTAACCTCCTTGACGAGAAGGAAGAGGATGAATGGACTGCGCCTCTTCAGATATTACAGGGATGTTACAATATAAATGTTTATGAGGATGATGATCCTCAAAATGTGAACATTGCAGAAACAGAAGGACAAAGAGACATAGAGGGACTTGGGGTCAAGATACCTTTCATTGGGAAGCCCATTAAAATCAATAAAGTCAATATTGGAACGAAGGAAAAACCTAAACTGGAAAACATTGGAGATTACTAGGATGAGGCCACTATTGACAAGATCATAGAATTGTTGCATGAATATCAGGACCTTTTTCCAACAAATTTCACAGATATGAAGGGTATTAAAGGGCCCATGGGGGATATGAAGATTCCCTTGAAGCCACATGCAAGACCAGTCAAGCAGAGACCCTACATATTGAGCCCCAAGTATAAGGAGAAAGTCAAGATTGAGCTCGAAAAAATGCTGGAATTAGGAATCATAGAACCTATTGAAGAGTCAGAATGGATTATCCCTATGGTGGTCCAAGACAAGAAGACTGAAGAGATAAGGATCTGTGTAGATATCAGGAAGTTGAATGATGCATGTTTGCATGACCCATTCCCTACACCATTTATTGATGAAGTGTTAGACAATGTGGGAGGACAGGAGGTCTACTCCTTCAAAGATGGATTTTCAGGGTACCATCAGATCAGGATTGCCAAGGAAGATCGACATAAGACCACATTTGCAACACAATGGGGATCTTACCAGTACACAGTGATGCCCTTTGGATTGAAGAATGCCCCAACCATATTTTCTAGGGTGGTGGTGGAAGCATTCAAATATTTTTTACATAAATTTTTAGAAGCATATTTTGATGATTGGACTGTTTTTAGCTTATTAAAAGATCACATTGAATGTTTAAGACTAATGTTGGATAAGTGCAGGTAATGCCAGATTTCCATGAATCTGAAGAAGTGTATCTTTTTGTCACCTTTTGGAGTTTTTCTAGGACATATTGTATGCAAGCAGGGTTACTGGGAGATCCTTCTAAGATCGCCATTATTGTTGATCTACCTCCCCTACTTCAATGAGACAGTTGCGCACTATGCTGGGACATACAAGATACTACAATAATTTCATCAAAGGCTATGCACAGATAACAACACCCATGGAGAAGCTGTTAAAAAAAGATTGTCATTTTCAATGGACAGATGAATCCCAGCAGAGCTTCGACACACTAAAACAAAAAATGGTTAATGCGCCCATCTTGGTTTTCCCAGATTGGAGCAAGGAATTTCATGTGCATGTCGATGCCTCATCCATTGTGTTAGGAGTAGTGTTAGCACAACCAGGAGCAGGAGACATTGACCACCCTCTATCCTTTTCTAGCAGGAAGCTTTCCACAGCTGAGATAAATTACCCCACCACCAAGAGAGAAGGCCTAGCTATGGTGTATGCACTATAGAAATTTCGACAATATCTGTTGGGGGGACATTTTAAGATGTTCACTAAATACTCTGCACTGAAATACCTAGTCAACAAGCCAGTGTTGGGGGGAAGAATCTGCAGATGGCTTCTATTATTTCAAGAATATGATTTTGAAATTGTGTTTAAGCCAGGGAGAATGAACAAGGGACCTGACCACTTGTCGGGGTTAGAGCATGGAGAAGATCCAACTAACTTGGAGGATACCCTACCAGATGCACAGCTGCTAGCCATCATAATATTTGATGATCACTTCATAGAGATAGTACCGTTCCTGTCTACAAGAATGGCACCTAGTGGATACACAATTATCCAGAAGAAACAACTGGTAGTGCACGTTGTAGACTTTTCACTTATAGCTAGACAACTATACAATATGGGGCCTGATGATATCTTGAGGAGATGTGTTATGAAGACAAACAGACCATTGATCCTCACAGAAGCACACGACGACATCGCAGGAGGACACTACACAGAGAAATCAACAACGCAGAAGATTCTTAGAGCTGGCCTCTGGTGGCCTACTCTACATAAAGATGCCAAGGAATACTACAAGGCCTGCGATGTATGCCAGAGAGTTGGGAAACCTTCCAGAAGAGATGAGATTCCTTTAGCACCGCAACTAACCTCACAAGCATTTGAGAAATGGGCCATTGATTTCATGGGACCTATCAACCCACCAGGGAAGCACACAGGAGCCCACTACATCATCACTGCGACAGAGTACTTGACCAGATGGGTAGAGGCAAGATTTTTTAAGGACTGTAGTGAAACTACAACTACACAATTTATATTTGATGATATCATAACCGGGTTTGGATTCCCAAATATTCTTATGAGCGATAAAGGTACACATTTTATTAACAAGACTATTGAGGCTTTGACATAGGAATTTGAAGTACATCATCAGAAAATCACACCTTACCACCCACAGGTGAGTGGGACAGTCGAAGCTTTCAATAAGATCTTGGATACAATGCCGACGAAGATTTGTAGTGTAAATAGAGATGATTGGGATCTGAGAGTGCCAGTAGTATTATGGGCATATAGAACTATGTGCAAGAATCTGACAATGCAGACTTCATTTAAATTAGTTTATGGCCTAGAAACAGTTGTACCGATAGAATATTTGGTTCCTAGCTTAAGGATCGCAGCGTTTCCAGATATGGATGACATTGGCGCTGTTCAAGAGAGGCTTGCACAATTGGTGGAGCTGGAGGAGGATAGATTTATTGCAGGATTTCAACAACAGGTATAGAAGGAATGAGGGAAGGCCTACCATGACAAACATATCAAGAAAAAGACAATCAAGCAAGGAGATCTAGTATTGGTCTATGACAGTAAGTTTATGAAGCATGTAGGGAAGTTTAGAACACATTGTCTTGGGCCATTTGAGGTAGCATATGTTACAGAAGGAGGAGCTGCGTAGTTGAATACATTGAATGGAGAATGGAAGGACGGGTTGGTGAATGACAGCCAGTTGAAATTGTACTATGACAACCAGTTGCCTCGCATCTCTCGGTAAAAGCAAAAGATGAAGGGTCTTGGTACCAGGTGCAGTTGAAACTGGGTACCAGACACATAAAAGATAGTTTGCACATGGCAGTGAGGGAAAGAACAGAGAGCAAGTCGAATTAAAATAGAGAATTTAATCCTCCAGTGACTCAGGACGAGTCACAAGTGAGTGTTGGGGGCCTATTGGCCCTTGGGTATGGAATAAGGAAGAAATTGAAGAACAAGGAAGAAGGAAGGCAGAGTTTGAACTGCGCGGAAGGCGAAGCGACTAATATTGGGTCGAAGTGGACCAAATAAGTAGAAAAGATGGAGTGAAGTACGGGAGAGCGAGTCGTTGAACGAGGAGATCGAGGATGACATATCAACAAGAAATATGGATCATGGATGAATCATCAAGTGGAGAAAGAGACCAATGGATGATTTGGAGCACCGCGTGGAAAAGAAGGAAAGACAGGCTGGTTAAGCCCTGGAAATCCGGGTCAAGTTGACCTAGGGTTTTAGCATCTAGGGTTTTGACACCTAGGTTTTGGACTAGGGTTGTCCGAGAGTCATTGTAATGTATAAATAAAGGTCAAGAGGACCTGGGATGGGTTCGATTATGTGATGATGAGTGATTGTTGTTGAGGGAGAAGTATTGTATTGTGAGAAAAATTTGTGTTGTAAGATCTTCGGCTGGGTTCGAAGATCAACCCTGCAGCTGGGTGCGCACAAATGAGGAGAGAGAGAGAAGAAGAGAGATATGCAGCTAAGTGCGCAGATAAAACTGTATGCTTTCATTTAATATATCATAAAGCACAATTTTGTGGATGTATCCCTAGAGAGAGGGTGAACCACATACATCTGGTGTTATGTGTGATTGATGTTGTGTTCTTTTGCTTCTGTTATTTTGTTATTACATTATTGTGTTAGATCTGAGGTATAACCTGCGAGGTGAGGTTAAGAGAGGTAGATTAGATCTTGTTGTTGTGTACTATTATTCTGAATCCACTTGAATTCCTTCTGGTTGTAGACACATGTGTCCTGCAACCCCCTATTGCTACTTCAGGTGATACTGCATCTACTTCGCAGGTGTTTTCGAAAGGGCCAGTAGTTAGGGCTTGTTGGTGCGCTGTTAGAGCTAAACCCTGGGTCTTTCCATGTGCCAACACCAGACATTGAGGGAGAGGTGTGGAAATGTCCCTGTCACATCCTACTAGAACTCCCGTCGTGGCTGAATGGTAGGTTAACAATTACCTAGTTCAAGAGGTCCATGATGTCGTGAGGGCATACTTATACAGTTAGTCATGAATATTTCTAAGCGGCACACAATAAGGTAGAATCCTTATTCATTAAAAGCCCTTAGTCTCTCACAAGGTCGACCAAGTGGAGTGGTGACTCCAAGGGTCAAAAAAACTTCCAAAACCAGTCAAAGGTGAGTGGCACCCTTGGAGCATGAAAGTGCGTCTTGAAGGGCATGTCGCGTAATTAAAAATTGAGTCAATAAATCTAGGTGGTCTAGAAAACATTGAAATGATTAGACCTTGTTGGAATAAAATAATTAATTTAAACAATAAATTTTTATTTTATAAATCCCAACAAAATTCCAAGCCTAAGTCTAGACTAAGTCTAATTCTAAATTTAATTAAAGGAATAAATGAAATATAACATAAGTTAAAAGATTAGAGAATATAATCAAACTCTAGGAAAAAGGGGAATAAAATTTAAAGGTTGGATAAAATGCACATGTGTGCATTAAATTAATAAATTGGATTTTTTAAAATAGAAGAAATAATAATATGAGAGAATAGGAGTACACATGGAAAAAAATCTTGAGTCAACCAATCACTAGTATAACTAGAAGAAGACTCCTAATGCAACTCTAACTAAGATCTAGTTAGGAGACACTCATTACATGAAAATTTGGGGAACAAAGGGACAACTAAGAGCAAAAATAGGAACACATTGGGGAATGTGTGGGAAATTGACTTTTTAAATAAAATAAAAATGGTAATTACTTGTGCAACTTGGGGAGAGTGTGACAAGTGTGTGGATGAATATTACTAATTAAATTAATTAAAAATATAATTAATTGTGCTTGAGGACATGTGTCATTTGGGGATATTTCTATAAAACAAATGGTATAGAAGGGAAAATGATCTCACTTGGGATGACACTGTTATGCTGCTAAAATTGTGTTGACTGTGTTTTACTTGTAAGAATTGGGATACCAAGCTTGTAGAAAGAGTGGAAGATGTACATTGCAAGGCAAGCCTTGGAGCTATTGTTTGTTGGTTTCTTGTGTGTGGCCCCTTTGCGGCTCGAGGGGATAATGGGGAAGAAGAGTACCCCTAGCATTGGATGGGAGGTACCAGTGAAGTCTCTGTGATTAGAAAGTGGGATTAAGGAGCGCAAGTTACTGAAGGACATCTTCGAATCTCCATCTCCATTGGTTCCGGTATTTTAATTCTAAAAATTGTATTGTAGTAAGAGTAAATTTATATAATTAGATTTTATTATCGCTGCAGAACCTTGTTGTAATTCTAAGAATTAGAATTTTATACAGTTGCTGCAAAATCATTTTACAAGTCTGGAAAAATAGAATTTGGTATAGCCCCTGCGGAATCACTTTGGAAACTAGACTTTAGAATTTGTGTTTTCGCTGCCAAATTAATTTGCAACACATAAATTTCAGAGATTCTTATTCGCTGGCATTTGAAATTTTCAGACCTTAATTGTAATGTTTTTTGAATTTCTCTCAAAAATTTTGTGAATTCTGAGTTTAGAACTTCTTAATGTCTTTAAAAATCTATCCGTCAATCCAGAATTTAGAACTTGTATTAGTCGCTGCAAAATTAATTTGTAGTTCTGGAAAATAACATTTTTGTATAGGCACTGTAGATTTAAATAGAAAATTTATGGAGTTAAATTGTTATGAATGCTACCAAATTTAATTACAGCTCCTGATTTTTAGAAATTAAATTACAACCCAGAACTTCGATATTCTGGTTCGTTGCCACATAAGTTACACTTTGGAACTTATAATTTATTTAATTGTCGCCCAACTAATTTATTTATCAAGAGCGTTGAATTTCTTATGGTCAATGTCAACTAGTTTGCAAATCTAGAACCTTTGATATTCATATGGTCATTGCAAATTAATTACCAATCTGAAATTGTAAAACTTAGTGTGGTCGTTTTTAATCGGTTGTAAATTCGAATTTTGGAACTTGAGCACTGCAATTTTCATTTATTGCTCTATAATCTAAAATGGGGTCGTTGCAATTCTTGATCTTGATTTGTAACCAGTCATAGTTGTTGAGATTAATTGGTTGATGAGATTTAGTTACACTTTGGAACTAAATTCGATTTGATCACCGCCAAATCAATTTGCATCTCCTGTAATTAGAAAATTATTTAATTGCTGCCAAATTGAATTCCAGCTCCTGTATTTAGAAAACTTATTTAATCGTTGCCAAATAAATATGCAACTCTTGAATTAGAAATTTTTCATGGACAATGTGAATTAAAGTTGCATCTTGGGAATTGAAGTTCGAGTTGTTGCCAAGTTTTGAATTTATAAAATTTAACCTTGTAAAGTTGTGATGAGATTATGTGAAAATACAAATCTGATCTTCGAAATTATCTTGTTTAAATCATTTGTAAATTTGAGATTAGAATTTGTATGTTCTTGTTGATCTATTTGTATTTTCGCATTTCAAATTCCATTGATCCTATAAAACTTAGTTGCAAATCGTGATTTAAAATCTCGTGGATTATTTTTAGATTTTTGTTAAATCTTAAACTAGAATTTCCTAAGGTTCTTAAATTTTCCATGCCATTCTGTAAACATAACACTTCAATTGAATCATTGCCAATTTAATTAGCAGACCCTATTAGGATTTTGTTGTCTCTGTTAATTAATGCAATTCTGGAAAGTAAAATCCATTAATCACTGAAATCAATTTACAAGTTGGGGATCATACTTCATTGGTCACTTAAAATATAACTGAGATCCGAAATCAAGCTTTCGCATATCTTTGGAATATTATTGAATCCCGATAATTTAGGAATCCCTTGGTCTCTGTAATTTATCTAAATACGAAGTTAATGATTTTATTGATTGTTGTAGAACTTAATGTTGATATCGAATATGAATTTGGTATGTTTACCGTAATTATAGTTTGTAAATTGGGAAATACAATTGTAGCGACCGTTGTGGAATTAGTTACATTTATGAATGGAGTTTCGTTGAACATTGTGTATTTAGTTAACACTTTGGAAACTAGAACTTAGTATAGTCACTGTCGAGTTTTATACAGAACTGGAACTTAACTTGGAGTTAAGATTGTTGTGTAAAAAAAAAAATCAAATGCTAGAAGATAGATTTTAAATTGTGAAGTATTTAAAATATGTATATATATAATTCCATGTTCGTTGTCATTTAAAATTTGACTAGAATTTAGAAATTAATTTTTCGTTGCCAAATTAATTTACAAATTTGGAATTCGGAAATTCCTTTGATCACTACCAAATTAACTACAACCCAATTTCGATTTTTCCTTGTTTCGCTACACCTGAATTGATAACTTGAGATCAAAAACATTTAGTATTTTATATCTTCCCATTCTGGTAGAGTGAAGTGGTATCTCCAACAAATTTTGGGTATAGTATAAGCTACCCTAAGTACTAGTTAACTTATGGTGTGGTTGGGTTAGACGACATTAATTTAGATGAACTTTTAGAGAGAAGATTAAGGGATATTATGATATTGCTTAAGAGTTTTAAACTATAAGCTTAAGGATGCTTTTAGAGTGAGACTAAGATGGGGAGTATGTTGTTTTGAAAACTTAATATTTTTGGTGCCTGTGATTTTGACGACTTCAACCAGTGTTATATGATAATGATGCAATTGATATAGGAAAACTTATATTGGAGATAAGATAAGAGTTTAATTGCGCAAATCCAAGATAGAGATTATGCAATCATGTTAGGTATGCTTAATGTTGTTTTATACTTTGGAATCACGACTCAACTTTTACCAATTAAGAATATATGTTGACATTGTGTTAGAGTTATGAATTAAATAATATTTGTGAGTCTAAACTTGAAACGAAATTGATTATTCCATTAAGATTTGCATGTGCATTGTATGAAAAGTTAGTACTTTCTGGCAATAGAACATTATGTGTGGATTCATCACATGTGTGTTAAATATAATTTCTTGTTATGCTTCATGATAAATGTTATAAGATGTTATTGCTTAGTTCACATGAATTATGCTTACATGATTGTTAAATCATAGTAAATTATACTCTATGTTTAAAGAATTTATGATGGATATTGTTGTTGATTTAGTCACGAAATTCAGAGTGTGATTGTGGTTAAGGGAACTAGATATCTCCTTGTTCTTCAGAATAGTCACCAGTCCTGAGACCTTAAATGGTCAAAATCAATTGGATGAATCTTGGACTTGAGTGTTGATTATGTGTCTTGGAGGTCATAACCTTGTAGGGTAGGATGGGAGGATAGACATGTTTTTATATTTATGTGAAATGGTTGATATATGAATAACAATGATGTTGTATTCTGATTTTTGTGGTGTAGTGATGTGATGAGATTAGAATGTGTAAGTATTGATGTATGTTATTTTCTCATGTCACTTGTTCTAACTGATGTTTCAAAAAAAAAAAATTACCACTACATTACTCATTTACTGTTATAGTAAGATTTGCCTCACCTTATGCAAATTTGCTCAGAAAGCCTTTTTCCATTTCCCTATGAAGACTTGAAGTCCCTTTTTCCAAATACCAGAGCTAAAAACATTATTTTTCCACATATATGTGCCCTAAATATTGTACAACATGCGTATACGTAGGTTGCACCACTACAACCCGCGTACGTCGGGTTTTGTGCCCAAAATTAAAAAAATGGTGTCGGGTTTTCATGTCACGTCACGAGATCCATGATCGTTGACCTTCCATATACTGGAAACATTCCGAATCGACTCTTCAATTCCACTTGAAGGCTATAAATGAAACAAATCCGAGCTATGGAAAAGGGGAGAAGAATTCAACTTTGAGAGCAAAGTTACTCTGGAGAAATTATTCACTTCATATTGAGTCTGCATCCCTTTGTCCTTTTAAGTCTAAACACATTTTTCAGCCCCCAAGCTCTTCCCTACATGATTGAGAACCTCATTGTCTCTCTTATATGATCTTGTCTTTGGTGGAGGATTGAAATGGTGGAGGCCTAGCTGGAAGGGACTTAGTTTCTCGGTTTCGAACTGTGCCGACATGGAAGTTTGTAATTCATTCACTTCTATTGATTACATCTTAATAGAAATACTCTTTTCTCGTCCAATTAATATCTTGCAAATATTTGAATTGATATTCCATGGGCGTATTTGTTATGAATGCTGATGTATTATGCTATTGAATGTGCTAACTTTATATATTATCACCATATGCTTGCGTTTCTTGGTTGTTGAGGACAAGTTGCAGGTGTATTTATTTGACTCAAGTGTTGAACAGTGGACTTCATCGAACGTTTGGATGAGGTAGGCCTTTTATCTTTTCTTGCTAGAATATTTTTTTATATAGCATATCTGAGATTAGAGTTGATTTCTGCAGTCATTTCCGTATGTTGTGGTTTACCCCTAGCCATAGAGAGATTTTCCTCATAACAAAATTGGCTACCATACTGGGGATATAATCTTCCTTTCTGGGTTTGGAGTGTTTTTCTCCTTTGATGGCTCTCGTTTATATTGAGTTTCTTGTCGTATGAATTCTTGACAACCTATGTTCATTCTGAGTCTGAGTTTCTTAGCCTTCTCCTTAGCCTGGCTATGTTTCAACACTTATGCGCGAGTTTTTACCTGACAATCATGTATATATGCGTGTTGTCCTTCTACAAGAGGTGTATATATGCACTTTTCTTATGAACAATCACGTACATCACCTTTTTTTCTTGGTTGCTGGGTTTGATGGTTGTTGGGTAAGTTTTGATGGTTGTTGAGTCTTCTTGGGTCTCTGTTATGAATGTTAAGTGTCTGTGGACTGATATGCAACCTTTCTTTGGTTGAATTTTTGGGCGGTGCCTTTCTTATCATCCTTTTCATTTGATTGTCCTTGCATCTTGGGTTGGGTGTTTTCTTCTTGATACCCTACTTGGTTTGTCTCGGTTTACATACAATATAATCTTTGTATCAAGTTGTTTTTCAGTCCTTGCATTTTCATTCTTTTATATTGAAAATACAAAAATATTATGCATTTTGCATTGATTTCATTTGATCTTTTGGGTTCTTATCATTGATCTTAGTACATGTATAGAAATATTGCATTTTATTTGGAATTGCAAAACTATATTGAAAATTTCATTTTGAAAAGCATATCATTTATTGGGAATTAAAGTTAGGACTTTGCATTGTATTCATATTCATTTATTTTACTTGTTGAGTCAAAACATCATTAGTTTCACGACCACACCTTTTTTGAGTAAGCAAGGACACTAAAAGTAACTCTATAATTTAAAATTGATTAGAAACGATTTTATTTTCTAGGGTGCACAAAATAGCTTAGGATTTAGAGCCTTGGAATAGGAGTTTGTGAGTAAATTTTTCCAAGGCTATTAAATCAACATATGTGTCTGACTAAGGGAGTGGATAAATCCATGGTATAATTGGTAATATCAAGAGGCTCTTCTTACACCGGAGTTAAGCACGAGGTCGCATGAGGTTGGTTGAAGGGATATCTCCCCGATACTTTCTTAGTGTCATATATATTTATGGGGATCTATTCATATATGGGGATCTTGCTATTATATTTACCTCTGTGAGAGGCAGTTGTTTTGAGGTTTCAAGCTTTGTTACTCTACCCATACGGTGGACTTGACTTACGACTGTTTTCCTATGCATCAGTTATATCATGGTTTTTTAGTTACTTGACATAGGTGCCACATAGGTTACTTGCATGGGTTATTCTACAGGTACCCTGGGTCAGATAAGTGTCAGAAAACACAAAGCCTTTATGGAGGATTACCTCTCCAGGGGGATCTGACCAACTAGTTGTTAAGCCCACGAGAGCCCTTATAACTGATTTTTATACCTTCGGTCTTTAGTAGGGAGTCTTAGGCCCCTCCTGGGTGAGGAATACCTACTTTAGGGAGGGAGGCCCCTTTCAGCTACTTTACCCTATTTGTGTGCATATTGGCCTTTTGTTTATTTTATTTTGGTGTGCTCTTTGACTATTAGTTGGCCTTAGGATTTTTGTATTGTGCCGTGAGTTTTCATCATGGATAGTGTAGTCCCTTGGACTCCCTCTTTTAGCGCTACCTCCCCCATGAAATTCACTCATTTTATGGGGACGAATCTGTCTGTGTTTTATAATGGTATACATAACCATGATACTCAGTAAACACCTTGGGTCTCTAATCATTTACCTCTTAATATGCCTTTGCATACACCCAGGGGAACAATGACTTTGTTGTCTATATCATCATTTGATAGGATTCATATCCCCCAACCGACTCTCAAAGTGGGAGGTTGGAATCTCCCCTCTTACAGATACAATCCTAGTCTCTCTTTTTCAGGAGAAAATTCTCCAATGGGTGGTTATTCTTCTTATTATGCCCCATCCATATATCCCCTGTTCACTATGTCAGTTCCTACGAACACTTTTCACATGACGAACCTCCATCCATCCTCTAATATTTCATACCGAGGAAGTCATTTTTATGTTACAATCTACCCCCTTCATGGAAGCCCTTGTCTGGGGGAAATGTATATCCTCAACCGAATAACCCATGTCATGATTTTCTCTCTTTGCGGACATCTACTTCAGTGATGATGCCCTTACAAGCCTCTATGGATCATTTGAAAGGAGGATACTACCCTGCTGGGAAGGGATAGGGTGGAGACCATAATCCTCCATGGAATACAATTTCTCAAAACCAATCTTTCTCGAGACCTTGGTCTCAAATTCCAATCACCACCACTGGTCTGGTCACTGCAAGTCATAGTGGAATTATATTACCAACCTCTGCTAGTCATGTTGGAGATTGGTCGACAACCTATGCGAACCATGTTGAAGACCAAGAACCAACCGTTGTAAGTCATGATGGGGGCACCACTCTAGTCACCTTGAGTCATCTTGACATCGCATATCCAACCTCTATGCATCATGTAGGAGATGGATCACCAACCTCTGCCAGTCACACCGAGAACATGTCGCTAGCCACTATGAGTGACGCTGGGGGCGTTCCTACGATTGAGAAATCTAGACGTGTAAGACGTAAGCCCAAGTTCCTTTGTAGGATTTGCGAAGGAGATCACCTTACTCGTTTATGCCCTGCTACGACTGGGATACCAGAAGCATGGTCCTTACCTAGGGGCCCTTCGGGTTCTGAGTCATCTTTTCTTTCCCAACATTCTCTAGTTGATACATCAATCATGCCGATGTAATATTTAGCTGACACCCCTCTTCCTTTAGGGGGTGATGCACCTCTTGACCTTGTTGTCTTACATCATGTTCAACTAGTGGTCATGCCGATTCAATCTTAAACTGACACCCATCTTCCTTTAGGGGGTTATGCATCTCTTTACCTTGTTGTCTCGCATCCTATTCAACCAACGGTTGAAGAAGTGGTCGTGTCGATGTAATCTTTGGTCAATCCCACTCTTCTCTTGAAGAGTGACAAGTTTAAGGAGGTGAAATTGCCAATGCAATCTTCACCCGTCCCCACTCCCGTTTTGTAGAGTGGAATGTCTTCTGACGATGTCATTTACATTTCTAGTCCCGCACCTTCTAAACAAGGGTGAGTTTTACTCTCTCTGAGTTCTCTCCCTCCAAGTCCTAGAGAGGTTCCCTTTGACTGGGATGGTCTTGTAGGGTATCAAATTCCTTTGCCTATGCCCTTTCAAGTGAGAGGAATACTTTGATACATCTTTGGGAAGGTAACCTCTGCGAGTATTTTATCCGCCTCTACTTGGAAAGCTCTGGGTTTTCCCAAGCTTGTCTCAGCTCTTCGTAAGTTGCTAACCTATCACAGAAGTCCTACACGGGATCCCTGGCCTCCCCCATGGCATGCCACCTAGAAATCTCCCAACGAGTCTGATTTAATCTCTTTTCTGACTCCCTCAAAAAGAGAAAATATTTACGAGTGAACTTTTCTCTTTCACACACGTTAATTGGATTTGAAAGGTCGTGATTCTTGGTTAAGCTCTTTTTCGACTCCCTCAAAAAACAAAAAAAATTACTGAGTGAAATTGTCTCTTTCACACTCATAAATTGGATTTGAAAGGACGTCTATTTGGCAGAAGTTTACACTTTTTTCAAACCAAGTAGACTAGGATTACGAAAAAGGAAATTTTTAGTGTTAAGTTCTAATTGCATCTCATTTTCTCACTTGCAGTATTGAGCCTATTGTCGGTTCTCGCTTTTTCATTATAAGCCTATCACCTCAGCAATTTGTATCACCATCCAAGCAGAGCCTTGTTTATATCCTTTTCATATTGACACCCTATACCCAAGAGGAAACATTCCCCCAAGTGTCCATCTCCCGCATGCACCCCCTTGCATTGAGCATAGGTATGTTCCATTGCTGGAACTAGATTGCTTACTTCCTACACTCATTTCCTCCTCTGTATCATAGCATTCATTTGACTATGAAAAAACAAAAAAATACAGGCGAGAAAAAATTATTATCTTATATTGGTAGTAGTCGTGTCGTCTTTGAACATAGCACAAAATTTTAGAGTTCACTTGTCATCAAAATTTTGGGTTTAGCATGACCTTAGGAAGGTAAGCTCATTACAGAGAGTTTACTCCCCCGACTGGAAGAGTATGGAGAGTTTGATTGATGCCTCTTGCATCTCAAATTTTCATCATTGAGTCTATGCTGCCAGAGTCTTCAATATGTCTCATGCTCTTGTTCAAAGGATGTCTATCAATGTGTGTTGGCCATTCCTCACAACTCTTGACTTTTCATGTCGGACATACCCACAGTGTGTCTCAGAATTACATGAAGTTTTATTCGTATCGTGCACCCAGGTCCTACTTTCATGATTGGTAGGTAACCTTGAACCCAAAAGTCGACATTTCATCATTGGTCGTTGACTGGGTGGTCTTCCTTGTGTTCGATGACAATAAATCTATTCACACATTGGAATTCATGCAGTGTCTTGGATGCCATTATCCTTATTGGTGGTTTCCTCTCCTTTGTCAACAGTTTTCCTTATTAGCTTCTATTCAGAGGGTATTTTTCATGTATCGCTTGCATATGGCACACGCGAAAGACGCACAAGGTCGTTGGTTTGTGAACATGTTCTTCGTCTGATTTCCTCCAAATCATCAAGCTCCTTCTTTGTACCTCGTGATGAATGATGAGATATGCTTCAATGCTCTCCTTTCAATGGGTCTCCTTCCATTGACTTCAGATCATCTATTCTAGAGACAAGACCTAGAGTCCTATGAGTACCTAGAGGCTTGCAGTCATTAGTGGCAGGTTATCTCACCATCGATAGTTGGGAATACATCAATGTCTCTTGATCGATGGATTCTTCAAGTGTTCGACCCCGACACCTCTATTAAAACTTGTAAGAATGTACTCGGTTCCTTGATACCTAATTTCATTATCAGTAGGCTATCTCGCGTTTGTTAATGGTATACCTTAATGACCGGTAATCAAACAAAGTCTAATTGTGTTCAACCTCAACTCCTTTATTCACATGATGTAGACTTGCACCTTTGGCGGATTGTGTAGAAGACTTGAAGACATCAGTTCATAGTCGCAACTTTCTTGAGTTGTTGCTATCTTTCATTGGACCAATACCTATGTGACTTCAGTGATCATGGGAGATCAAATTGTACTCCATTGTAGACATATATCTTCAGATTGATTTTGAGACTGGTTTTACTGGGCCTTGTTCGTGACTATGACAACCTTTGGCATGTAGCCACCTTTGTATTGCCTATTCATGGCCATGAAAAATTGTTGGTATATTTTCACATGGATCTATAGTGTAATTCAAATTGGTAGCCATGTGCGCAAAGTTAGTGCAGATTGTAATATTCTCAGGAGCAACTAGTTCGTCCAGCTGGGTCTCCATTACTCCACTTCTGGGTATTATGATTTATTTCGGCCATCACAAATACTCCTATGATCTCACACATTAGGGGGAATCTGTTATAACAATATTTGCCTCACCTTATGCAAATTTTTTCAGAAGGCCTTTTTCCATTTCCCTATGCAGACTTGAAGTCCCTTTTTGCAAATCCCAGAGATAAAAACATTATTTTTCCACATATATGCACCCTAAATATTGTACAACATGCGTATACGCAGGTTTCACTACTACAGCCTGCGTACGTCGGGTTGTGTGCCCAAAATTAAAAAAATGGTGTCGGGTTTCCATGTCACGTCACAAGATCCATGATCCTTGACCTTTCATATACTGGAAATGTTCTGAATTGACCCTTCAGTTCCACTTGAAGGCTATAAATGAGCCAAATCCAAGATATGGAAAAGGGGAGAAGAATTCAACTTTGAGAGAAATGTTACTCTGGAGAAATTATTCACTTCATATTGAGTCTGCATCCCTTTGTCCTTTTAAGTCTGAACACATTGTTCAGCCCCCAAGCTCTTCCCTACATGATTGAGAACCTCATTGTCTCTCTTATATGAGCTTGCCTTTGGTGGAGGCCCAACTGGAAGGGACTTAGTTTCTTGGTTTCGAACCATGCCGGCACGGAAGTTTGTAATTCATTCACTTTTGCTGATACATCTTAATAGAAATAATTTTTTCTCGTCTAATTAATATCTTGAAAATATTTAAATTGTTATTCCATGGGTGTATTTGTTATGAATGTTGATGGATTATTCTATTTAATGTGTTAACTTTATATATTATCACCATATGTTTGCGTTTCTTTGTTGTTGAGGACAAGTTGCAAGTGTATTTCTTTGATTAAAGTGCTCAACGGTGGACTTCATCGAACGTCTAGACGAGGTAGGCCTTTTATCTTATCTTGCTAGAATATTTTTTAATATAGCATATCTGAGATTAGAGTTGATTTCTACAGTCATTTCCATCTATTGTGGTTTACCCCTATCCATAGAGATATTTTACTCGTAAAATTTACATTTTGATGTCGTAATGGAGGGGACGTTACAAGTGAGATCCCAAGGTATCCTCGACAAATGATTCCCAAGCACACAAGGTCATGGCTCCCCAAGTTCATCTGTAATGATGAGACTACTGCCAAGGAACACATGCATATTTTCGAGGACTTCTTTGAATTTTTCCTTTGTATCAAGATGCTGAAGATTTGGTGATGAGACTTTTCGTAATCACTCTTCATGACAATGCTAAAATATGGTTTAAAGGTCTTCCTGAAAAAATCATCAAGAGAATGGATGAATTTGAAAATCTCTTTCTTGATAGGTGGATCATTGAACAAGACCTTGATGTGCTATATGACGTGAAATAGGAAGAAACTTACCAAGGGGGGAAAGAACTACCATATGATTGTACTAAAGACAACAAAGAATCAATTGAAGATCCTTGAGAGGTGAGTCATCAAGACAAGGTGATGGTGTTTACTCCTCCATTTGATGAAGTCATCTAAGATTCTTCCATTTCTCCTATAAAAGAAGAAGAGAACGTGGTAGGTCATTTCCCTTTACAAGATCTCGATGATGCTCTTTTCTATGATTCATAAAGTGAAGAAGTATTGGAGGAACCCTTGGATGTACTAGATCCTTCATGTTATGATGAAGGTGATGATGTGATTAAGAATATTGATGAGTTCATACATGTTGGGATATGTAAATGGGATGTGATTTTCAATGACAAAGATCCCATTTACGACATTGAAGATCATTTTCAATTATTGACTTTACAACAACCATGTGTGATTACTACTAATTTAGACTTTTGTCAATATGAAGATGACATAATCACAGACTTGTTCCAACCACCCAAGGATGACTTACCACAACATTCTCACAAATATTCTAGGTCATACCTTGAGGATTTGGTACGTGTCCTCAGGAGTTCTTGGATTTTCTCTACGAAGAATATTTTGAACCACCATTGTTCTTTGATTTTGGTGATGGTAAGGACACCGTTTTCCCAAGACATGAACTCCATGATGATATTTTCCAGCCTTTCATTGTTCCTCCATCTTGCTATGTCACTAAGGATGCAACTGGGAAACATGTTCCTTGTCTCAAGTTCTTTGTAGGGAAAATCCTTTTATTAGAATTTAAGGGTAGTTTTGAATTCTTTAAGAAGAAGTTTTATATCTCAATCTTTCAACTTTCCCCTAGGAAGTTTTCAGTCGTCCTGCATATTTTTTTCATCCCTTCTCAGACTTCGAGAAGTTATGAGGTCTAAGGTAGTCAACCCTCGGGCTCTTTGAGTCAGCCTCTCGAGTCCTCGCCCTTTCACGACCCTTTTCAGAAATGGATTGAGCATTCTTATGGATGTATTCCTTGGCATGATTTGGTCCCTCCCTCCCACTTCCATGAGTTATATTTTGTGATTAGTTATGATATGCTACATGTTGTAACTCATGTTACTTTTGTGCTTGAATTATGCTTGCATTGGTTTACAATGAAGCACAAAGGTAGGTGTTGTGATACAATGCTAGAATTGTTGTACTGGTTATATGAGTATACCTATAATTTATACTAACCTAGATTAGATAGGTAGGTAGGTAGGCATTGTCATTATTGCTATATCATATTTACATGCTTTCATTGACATGTTAGAATAGAAAATTATTTTCAGCACGTACTTTTGGATTTTGATAATTTTTCATAAGAACAAGGGGTGATAGTGTCACCATAGGTACTATAACATTTTTATTGAGTGTGTAGGAACATGTCGTACCAGAGATGTTGAGGTTCTCATGTGCTCTACAGTGAGAAAATGTCCCTGATTAGGAGCTTGATGTTACCCCCTCATTCTAGGGTAACTATGGAGATCATGTCTCGAGGCCCATAGGTAGTAGACATGGAGTGTTGAGAGCCAGAATGACTAGCATAGCCCCGCAGGGCCTCTCCTATTCATTGATGCACCACCATACATCACCAACAACATAACAACATCCATCACACCGAATTGGTTCCAGAGGACAACAGGTCTTGCCTCATGAGGTCATAAGTCTAGTATCATGGTAAGTGTCACCCTAATAATTGAATCATTTGAACATGTTTCCAAAAATTATTTCTTGATTACAAAACATTTTCTTGGAAATTATACTCTTTTCCTTATTTAACCTTGGTGGGTGTCATTCCTTCATAGTAAGTTGGTCACCCATAGTAATAGGGGGGTTCCTTGAAGGACCATCATACCATTCCTGGTCATACTTAACACTTTCCATACTTATTCCATTTTATCTCCTCGTATTTTTGGATTTTCAGGTGTACTGACCCAACAAGGGATTGTACCTGATTTCATGGGAGGAAGGGGATGAAGGCCCAGAGGGAAATGTAGCTAGAAAAATATAAAATCAAAATCATAACATTCTATATGCTCACCCAAGAGGTCTTGAGAATGATGAAACATTTCTCCTAAAATAATTGAAAGACCTGCAAAAGAAAAATATTATTATATAGATGTACCATTTGTTGAGGTGTGTACACGTATGCAATGCCTCTTTCTTTCCACGCATATGGCACTTTGTGTACCTCTAGCTTGGAGTGACATTGCGGTACTCTTTTATTTCCATGTTTAATAGTACCCAATTTTTTTGGACCTTAATTAATTAATGGAAATAAGTGGGCTTGGAAAAAGGTTGCATTGAAAACAAATATGCAAGACACCCTCTATAATGGCACCAATAAATGAGACAATACAAACCCTTGTATGTCATGAACCCCATGCCCATGGGTTTTACCCCACTCCACCTCATACTCAAACATGGTTTAGATAGGTTTCCTTTGGGAAAAACCTTTAACTTGGGGATTGACTAGCCCAATAGGATGCCTTGACACCCCTCCCGTACCTAAATTTGAAAAATTGTATAAAGTCTTTGAGAATTTGTTTAGTTTTAAAAGGGGGGTTCGATGCACATGTTCGGGTGGTTCTATTATTAGATGTGGCTTACTTGGCATGATTCTTATGAATTATGGACCCTTGGGTGATGTACTATTTGTATTTTCAGGACCTTTCTTGATGGACATGTATTCATGAGCAGATGACTTATTCAGAACTTCATGGGGATTTGGAGCCCAAGGATGGATGCAAAGACCCCACGTCTGGGGCGGGATGGTGATCACCATTGCACATGAGGTCATTTCCTTTGAAGGCACTCTAGTAGGCCTAGATAGAGAGCTCCCACCTTCTCCCACTTCGACAATAGCCTTTGAAGGCTTGGACATCACTCACCCAGCCTATGACTTCACCATGAAGAAGGCTAGGGTTTGATGAATATCATATGGAAGGAGGGTATGACATAACATTTTGGCACATGTGACATGGTTATTAGCCTTTGGAGGCCCAACATTCCACTGAGCAACCTCAACATCACCTTCTTGGAGCCTAACGTCACCCTAGAGGGGATGACGTCACCCTTTTTAGGGTTATTTTATGTAAATTTGGGATTATGTAATTTTAAATGATCAAATTAAGAAGTAGGATCAATTTTTTGAAAAGACACAACTTTTGGATTAAATAGGCTAGGATTTCCCATATAAATATGAATAGCCTCAATTCATTTTTACATCATAACTCTTCCTCTCATAAGAGAGTAGGACTGAGATTTTCACTACACTTGGGCTATTGGTCTTTTGAACTAGTGTACACCTATTAGAGAAGTTGTTTTGTGATGTCTCTTGGCTATTTTTTGTGGTGGAAAGTCTTCAACTAGGGTTTATGCTTGATTATTCTTGCTGAAGTAACTAAAAACTTTGCAATTTTTTTATGCTATAAATGTTGTGGTATATTTTTACTTGTTAATGTTTAAGATTATGAAATTTCTTTCTCTTAAACCCTAGGAGAGGGACACAAAGTGATTCTTCCTCTCTCTAGTTTTTTTCCACTTGTCAAATTGCTAAGAAGATCTTGTCTAGATAGGCTTCTAATGCCCTAAAGTGCTATCACTTTAGAATTTTTGTTCTAGAACTAGTTGGAAATATATATTTTAAGTGTCCAAGGAGAAGATGAATTTGCTATATCCCAAAAGAGCTTTCACTCTAGCTAAAATTCCATCTTTGAGACTTAGAACTTGAGGCCTTGAAGTGCCAACACCTCAAGACTTTATCTCTCCATCCTTAGACCATTATTATAATTTATTTCTCCAAGTTATTGTTGCTATTGTAATTGACTCCATAAGCCCAAAAGGAACCAATTTCTATTGCTCTTGTGAAGGATTGGTCAAACAAACACTCAAACTTCATTCTCTCAAGCTTTTACTAACTTTTACTAACCATATCTTAGCCAAATTTACTAATTTTGTTGTTGTTGTTACAAAACATTGCTATAGCCATCTAAAACCTATAGCCTTTTAAAACATTGCTCTTAGAAAGTTCTAATTGATCTATGGAATATATTCTAAGTTTTCATTATACTTTCATGCTATTCAGAGTGATAATTCTTGTGGTTGTTAAAAAGATCAATTGTTGTTATAAACTGATAACTTGATGCAATTTCATATCATCCAACATATATTTTGATTGTATATTGTATATTGAGGTCTTATTATCATTCTTGTACTTGGAAATTTCTATATATATGCTATATTGTTCTTGTTCTAGGAAAGTACATTGATTACTCTTCTTTGCCCCAATTTGTCAGACATAGACATTCTTGACCTAGGTGACAAGTGAGAGGGTGGTATATCTTAACCATATCCTTAGCTTACCTATCCATTTAGGTCACCATGGACGCCTCTCGTGGGTTGGATCTCCATACATCCCTAAAAGAGGGGATTTCTCACTGAGGTGACAGTGGTGGGATATCTTGTTGTTATTCCAATTTCACCTACTTATATTGGGATTTCGAAAATTATAAATTGTGCAATAACCAATAAAAATTATTTCAAAGGAATGATGCAAAGTCCCAAACTTATCCCATAATTCCTTTATTGTAACTTCTCCCGAGGAATTCAATAACACTGAATCTAAAAGACAACCAAATTCTTCTCTTTGACTTCCTATCAAAATTTGTCCAATATTTCATCTAAATACCCATAGGTGTAGTATGAGGATCCACAACAACCCATTTTTCTTTGTTTACAAAAAGGTCCTCCTTGTGCTTCCATGGCTCAAAGCTTTACCCATTAAATTTATCGATCTTGATTTTAGAATTTCTCACCATTCTCTTCCAACATAGGAATCACCACCATAGAGCTCCCACTGAAAACAAGTTTATCACAAACCCAAGATAAAATTTCTCTATTAAAATCAGCCAAACCCTTAGCCACCAAGGTGTCCCTCTGAATCCAATAAACTCACTCTGATACCAAATGTAAGTTATTAAACCTTTATAGTATAGAAATGCAGAAAAATTCTTTATAAACCAATAAATAAAACAATAGCATTCAGACAGATTAATTAGATATTTACCCTAGAAACACTTAATTGGGAAACCAACAAATGTTTAGAGCTACACCTTTAACTCTCATTAAATTAACTTCACCATTTATAATACAATGTATAGGATTATGTGGCATCCAAAACCATAATCCATTTACTTGGATTAGATTACAACCCTAATTCCTTAAATATAATTATATTACAATGAGCCAAAATACCATTGGTGGAAAAACACCAAAAAATGGGCCAAAATTGACCAAAAATAGCCCAATTTTTTTTCGGGGGCTCCGACCCCCCTTGCAAACACCCCTCGTGAGCACAAAACACTTCCTGTGGATAATTGTGCAAAAAATATGACACATTCCCAACAATTTCTAACAATGAAACATCATAATCATGTAACTTGCATAGTTGTACCACATGATTCATAGTGTCAACAATGAAAACACAACATCAAGCATGGTGGGAATAACACATTACTTGAATAAATCAAGGAGATGGTCAAAGCCACACATGAAAGTATGATGTCTACATTCTACATTTTATCACTACCACTTAGACCCCAATGTGTACATTCTATGACAGGATGACTCACTCTTGTTCGTTGTCTTGTATGTAGATGATTTATTCATTATAGGAAGTTCACAGGAATATATTTCTACTATGAAGGTTTCCTTGCATCACGGGTTTTCAATTAATGATTTGGGTCTACTACACTACTTCCTTAGAATTGAGATTGCTCAATCTTGTTCTAGGATCACTATGACATAGTCCAAATATGCTCAAGATCTGTTCTCACATTTTTATATGGATGGTTGCAATCATACTACGTCTCCCTTCCTCTTTGGTGTCAAACTCAAGGTTTCCTTCTCCTCACCTTTGGTTGAAAGAACTCGATATAGATAATTGGTTGGGAGTCTTCCTTATATCACTTACACTAGGCATGACATTTCTTATGATGTGGGTGTTGTGTCTAGATTTATGCAACCCCACAAAGTACACTGGAAGGAAATGAAGTGGATTCTTCACTATATTCATGGAACACATATATTTGGGATACATTATATAGTAGTATGTGATATTTATTTAGTGGGTTACAATGATTCTGATTAGGTTGGTGATGCTATAGATCACAAGTCCATTTCAACTTACCTCTTCTCTCTTGGTTCTGGTCCTATTTATTGGTCAAACAAGAAGTAGTCTTCCATTTATCTATCAACCACAAAGGTATAGTATTGAGGAGATGTGAATACAATGATTGAGGATATCTATTTGAAGTACATTCACACTAAGTTTGGTATTTAGTAATACTAACCATATGTCATTTTTTGTGATAATCAGAGTACTATTCAGATCTCATGAGGTCCAATTTGTTGGCAGTGAACGAAGCACATTGATATTCATATGCACTTCATTCAAGAGTTCATTCATGGGAATGTAATTGATCCTGGATACTATTTGAATACAAAGAACATTACCAACATTTTCACCAAAACATTTATAGAGGGAAAGTTCATCCATTTACAAGCTCTATTTTGAGTGTGGTAGGCTTCATCCCCTAAGCAGGTTTCCTTATTTTTGTGTGGATTCTTTTGCACATGGGTACCTAACATGGATATACATTTGTCGGGACCCATTTCTATTGTCATATACTAACCTAAGTTAATCTTAATGAGGGATGTTGGTGAGCATATTTCATCTATCTTGCTAGAATACTACACACTTGTTATTGGTGTCAAGCTAGTTGTTTCATTCAATTTGCTTTAGTCCATATTTAGTGCTTTGATGAACATGTACAACAGTTAAGCTTCACTTAGTTGTTTTCATTTTCCTTTCTATGATTAAATATTCTTAGCATTCCATTGCATGGCCTTCCTTCCCGAATATTTCCATGGAAGGAATAGTATTTTTATTGATTCAAACTTCATTCTTTGGTTGGATCACTTGATTAATGACCATTGGAAGTACCTTATACAGATCTGTGTTTATTTCCTTCTTTATCTTATATTATTCTCTTCAAACTCTACATATTAGGTGGCCCCATAGCCAAGCTATAGATCTTGGTTCAACATCCAAATATCATAGGGAGAGGTACAATTGAGGGTGTTTTGTTCTTGGATACAGAATGAGGTAAATAGGGCTATATATTTTAAATTATACAAGGAAGACGAACTCACCTTAATCCTTTAGTTGATGGATAAAATTACTAATCCAAGAGATGTATTGAGAAACCATGCTCAAATGGTTTAAGATGTGGAGCTAATCCCAGTCTTAAAAGAAATGTAGTAGAGGCAATAGTTCAATACCAAAGGAAAGGACCATCGATGATTCAAAAGATAAATTGTTGCAAATGTCCCAAGAATTGTGGGAGGAAATAACTCATGCATTCAAGAGAGAAGAACCTCACTCCCTAGTAGGCCTAAAATATATTTTATATAGATCACAGTTGTACATGGACACTTTCAAGAAGATGAATATGAACTAGATTGGCCTAAGGTTTATATTCCCAAAACATCATGGAATATGTAGGTGAAATATACATGGGCATAGATAAGAAGAGATGGATTACAGTGAACAAGGAGGTAGGGTACCATATCAGAGATTCCATTACACACTTTATGGTAAACGACCTTAGAGAGATATGTAGAGAAAAACACCTAGCAGAAGATATGGAGTGATTGCCACCAGTTTTGGGTTCATTTTTGTATGTTGCATAGAGGTACTCCACTCTTTAGTTGGATGGTAATGATGAGCCCCAGGATTATAATATATTTCCCATTCTTTTGACATGTATTATTTTTATTACAATTATTTAATAGCCTTAGTGACCTTGGGCTTTCTCAAATACTCTTACTATAATGGCCAAGATAGATACTATTGGTATATGTTTATTTAAATTAATATGTAGGCTTATTTTCAAGAAGAGTACGATGAATGCAAGGTCTTAGAATTTGAGTTGTTTATGATTGATTTAAATGATGAGAACTAACATTTTATTGGTAGCTTAAGGTTTATTGCATAACATTGGTTTAAAAATATTTATTGTAGTCCCATGACCCAATAAATATTTGACCCTCCATAATTGATCCAATTTCAGAACTCCAAGATTGCTTCAATCAAGAAACAAGAGGGAGTAAGCCAAGGGATCATGTCACTATTATCGCATAAGTTGTAGGTTGGGAAAATCCTGACCCAACCACAAAATGGAGACAACTTTTAGAACACCTACCCACTGTCACCTTAGGCATGTATTCCTGTCACTTTAGAGATGATAGAATCACCTCAAGGGGGGAATCTCGATGACCCTAGGGGGAAATGAGATGGAAAGTGGGATGTATGAATAGATGCCCCTATAGGTCAAGTTACTAAGTGTAGAAAAAGGGCTTGAATGAGGTCTTGGTGGTAGCCAAATATTTCCAAGAGGTAAGAGTCCCTGTGAAGAGTGGTGCACCTGCCTGAGACACAAGAACAAACCAATATACGTATACAATGTTAGGTGGAAAATTAAGTTAATCATGTTATCCCTAATTGAAAAAATAAACAGAGATATATATCAGCAATAAAATAAGTGTTAAATCTGCTGAATAATTTCTAAAATTCCAACAAATGATGCAAGAGCTAAACTAGATAAAGCTAGTGATACTCAAGTAAGCAAGCACAAGACTTTAGCAATAAAACAAGGATGTAATAAAAGGTGTTTGCAGAGATATTTTTCATCCTTATGGATGTAGAATTTTTTTTTTTTGCAACAACAAATTCAACCACCTAAACTTACAAAGTTTCCATCCAAAATTTGCACTAGGCCTAGTAGTTTGTCTTGGAAAGATTTTAACAAATTCTGATGGTTGAAAAGCAAGTTATAAGTGAGTAAAGAGAGATTTTGATGCAGCCCTAATGGATGTATCTTTTAATGATCTATACCTCTAAGAAAAATAGGACAATCAAGATTCCCTAGTGGCCTTGACAATCCCTTAGCATTCAAAAAATTATCCAATTGAAACAAGATTAATATCTCATTAATTCATGTTTACCAAGGCAAATAATTTATTTCTCCAATGCAAAAAAAATCAGATTAGTGCCTTTTAAAATTGGGTGAATGGGGTCTTTAAAACACTATTTGAATCAACAATATCCCTAGGTGTGTAAATCCTCTTACTCCCTAAGGTATGCCAACCAACATAGGGTGAATCCAAGATGGTGTACACACTTGTACTTCTCCTATCAACCCTTGTTCAAGAATGAATTGTAATCTTAACAATAAGATGAAGCATAAATGGAGGGTGTATCCAACATACTCCTCCTTTTCCATCTGTAAAAGTTCCCTTCTTGAGGCATGAAAAGTTCTAGATGAGGGTTCATCCCATGGTGTCATGATTCCATTGAACGAAAAGGTACCTCAATGGAGTCGTCAAATGAGTTCAAGACTCATCAAAGGATGAAAAAGGAAAGAAAGGGAAATGTGGGTTCTTGTGAAGGTGGAGTCGCCAGATGAGCTTCAAGAAGAGCTCATCAAAGGTGGAAATGGAACATCCTTTAGGTGGATTCACTAGGCAAGCTAGGGAAATGATTTAGGATAGATTTCCAAAGTGTCGTTAAGGTTCGGAAGAGGATTCAAAATCCTCCTCGACAACGATGCAAAAATATTATCACACAATTTGTAGGTTGGGAAAAGCTTGACCGAAACCACATAATGGAAACAAATAAGAGAACACCTAGCCAATGTCATCTTAGATAGGTATTCTCGTCACTTTAAAGGTGAAGTGATCACCTCAAGGGGGGAATCCCGATGGAAAGTGAAGAGATGAAGGAAGGTACCCCTATAGGTCAAGATAGAAGATGTGGAAATTATTGGGAAAGAGTCTTGGTTGGTAATTTTCATGGTGAACTAGGGTTTGATATCTCTTTTCTTGGAATTGTTAAGGAAAACTATGCATATGTTAGTTCTTTCTTGCTCATTTTTGGTAATTGTTGGTAGAAACCCTAGGAGGAGTGTTTTGGATACACCCTCCATTTATGCTTCATCTTATTGTTAAGATTACAAGTCATTCTTGAATAAGGGTTTCTAGGAGAAGTACAAGTGTGTACACCCTCCTATATTTACCCTAAGTTGGTGGAATACCCTAGGGAGTAAGAGGATTTACACCTGTAGGGATCTTGTTGATTCAACTAGTGTTTTAAAGATCCCATTCACCCAATTTTGAAAGGCACTAATCTGATTTTTTTTGCATTGGAGAAACAAATTATTTTCCTCGGTAAACATGATTTAATGAGATACTAATCTTGTTTCAATTGGATAATTTTTTGCACGCTAAGGGATTGTCAAGGCCACTAGGGTATATTGATTGGCCTAGTCTTCTTATATTTATAGCTTATTAAAAGCTACATCCATTAGGGCTGCATAAAAATCTCTCTTTACTCACTTGTAACTTGCTTTTCAACCATCATAATTTGCTAAAAGTTTGCCAAGACAATCTACTAGGTCTAGCGCAACTTTGGATGGACTCTTTGTAAGTTTTGGTGGTTGGATTTGATGTTGTAACAACTTTTTTTCTACATCCATAAGGATGAAAAATATCTTTGCAAACACCTTTTATTACAACCTTGTTTTATTGATAAAGTCGTGTGCTTTCTTACTTGAATATCACTAGCTTTATCTAGTTTATCTCTTGCATCATTTGTTGGGATTTTATCAATTATTCAACATCTTTAATAATTATTTTCTTGCTGATATATATCTTTATTTACTAGGGAAATTAGGGACAAAAAGATTAAATTTCTTGTCCACCTAATATATTACGTGCATACTTGTTTTTTCTTGTGTCTCGGGTAGGTACTCATACTTCTTGGAAACCATTGACCACCACCGAGACGTGTTATCAAATCCATCTTCCACATAGAAACTTGACCTATAGGGGCATCCATCTCGCCATCTCACTTTCCATCCCATTTTCCCATAGGGTCATTGAGATTCCCCCCTTGAGGTGATCACTTCACCTCTAAAGTGACGGGAATACCTATCTAAGGTGACAATGGGTAGGTGTTCTCTTAGTTTTCACCATTTTGTGGTTTGGGACGGGCTTTTCCCAACCTACAATTTGTGCGATAACATTTTGGCATTGTTGTCGGGGAGGATTTTGAATCCTCTTTTGAACCCTAATGACACTTTGGTAAGCTATCCCAAAGCCTTTCCCTAGCTTGCCTAGAGACTCCACCTAAAGGATGTTTCCTTTCCACCTTTGATGAGCTCTTCTTGAAGCTCATATTGCGACTCCACCTTCCTAAGAACCCACATTTCCCTTTCTTCCCTTTTTCATCCTTTGATGAGCCTTGACCTCATCTGAAGACTCCATTGAGGTACCTTTTCGGTCAATGGAATCATGACACCATGGGATGAAACCTCATCCAGAACTTGTCATGCCTCGAGAGGGGAAATTTTACAGATGGAAAATGAAAAGGCTACTAATAAATCTACTGAGGAAATGATGAATCATATAAAAGAAATATTTCAAAAATATTTCGAAGAACTAGCCCTTGAGGATGAAGAAATGCTTGAAGGACAGATATATGAAGAAATCGAGCAAGAATATCCCGATGAAGATCCAGACGAGGCATTTGATGAGGATGATGTGCCCATATCTTCCCTTCCATTTGATGAAGACATCCAAGCCTTTGTTCCTCCTGCACATCAAGAAGAGAACAAGATGAGTTGTAATCCTTTTGAAGATCTCGATGACACTTTAATCCGTGACATTGGAAATGGAGAATTATTAGAGGATCCCTTGGATGCGACAAACCCTTTTGGAAAAGGGAAAATAAAGCGCTTTGTATTGAGGATCAAGCCTCTTGTGATGAAGAGGTGATGGAGAAAGAATAATTATGATCTGGTGAAACATGTTGAGAAGCCTCATGAGAACTTATTTCTCCCTCTTGATGAAGTTGAGGTTGTCCAACCTTACTCTCCTCCTGTACATGAAGTTGAAAAAGAAAATAGTTTCAATGATGAAGAATCTGAAGATCTAGTTGAAGCCTCTCTAAACTTTGTTCTTCCTACACACAGAGACAAAGAGATGGTTATTTTCAGTCATGTTGATGGTTTTGTGAAAGAACACTTGGATTTGGTTGATGAGCATATAGACATGTTCATGCAAGCTGGGAGATGTAGATGGGATGTTGGTTGTCTCATTTTTTTATGGAGACTCCATTTACGACATTGAGGGTGGCTCTCATGAAAAAAGGATTGAGTTGGCATCTATAGGAAAATGGCCCCACTTGCGTATGATTCAGATGTTTGGCAACCTGATGTTGACATGGTTATAGATTTATTTCTTCCATTTGAGGATGACCTGTCACAACATTTTAGGTGTTATATTTTGTCATCCCTTGGGAGTTGTGATGTAAAATTGTTCTATGAATATTTTAAGTCACCTTCAAATGAACACCAAGAAATGGCCATACAAGAGGAATCAAAGGCTCACTCTACAAAGCGAAATTATTTTCATCTTGGGGATTTTTATGAGGTTTCACAGGTGAAGAGGAAACTTTTTTATAGACTTGAGCCTATCCCTTACCTCATTTATTCTTCTCAGGGAAATCATGCTTTCTTATTGGGATATATCATGTCCTCTCAGTATTCAGGAGGCAACGATCATGTTAATGAGGATGAAGATGAGCCATCGTCTACATATAGTATCCCTCTTCAGAGATGGATTGATCAGGCTTGTGGTTACACTTTCAGAAAGGATGATCAGGTTGATGCCTTCTCTTTCCAACAAGATCTTCTCCCTCCCACCCATATCCATGAGTTTCATTTTGCGATTGATTATATATCTATTTATTATCATGATCATTACCTGCTTGACTTATGTTTGATGTTTTACATAATTAAGCACATGGGGAGATACTTTGATGAGATGATCAACTAGTTGCACGGGTTGTATGACTTCACCTGACATCACCTATCACTTGATATTCAGAGCCTCAAGGCCCCAAGTAAGTAGGTAGGTCATATTTATTTCCTTGCACTTTCATATTGATTTCATGCTTAGTTTAGAATTTTTTGAAAAATGCTAATTTGTTTTTCTAGATTATTTTCATTTTTGGTTTTGATGTATATGGACGAAGGGTGATAGAAACACCCTAGATTTCAAATTTTTTTGTTTCATTGTAGGCACAGGTCTACCAAGAGATGTTGTGGTTCTCATGCACTCTATGGTAAGAACATGTACCCAAGTAGGATCCTTATGTTATCCTCATTTTGTGGGATAACTAAGGAGATGATGTCTTGAGGCCCTTAGGTTGTAGACATGGAGTACCGAGAGACCACACGACCAGCAGTGTCCACTTGCAGATATGGAATCCCTCTCTACCACCACAGTTTGGATCCATCATCAGGGAATCCACCACACTAGCTAGCGTATGGAAGACACCTGGGTCTTTCTCCATGCGGTACAAGTTAGGTATCGTGGCAGGTAATCACCCTAATATTTGAGGAATTTAAGCATGTTGTATTGAAGCTTCTTTTTATTATAAAATTTTTGCTTGGTCATTATGCTTTTGACCCTATTTCACCTTAGTGAGTGTCATCGATTTCCTAGTAAGTGGCCAAATTTTGTAGAAGGGGTGCAACTGGGGGTCCCTTGAGGGGTCATCGTACCATTCTCGACCATACTTATCACTTTCCTCTCATTGAATTCCCATCACATTTCCCTCTTCTAGGCCCTTTGACTTTAGTGACCTAAGAAGGGCATGTATCTCATTTCATGGGAAGAAGGGGCTGAAGGCCCAGGGGGATGCTGGCTGGAAAAAGATAAAAGCCCAAAATATAAACCTTATATATGCTCGCCTATATAGTTCTTGAGAACGATGAATTGAATCTCTTAAAATAATTGAATACCTGAAAAAGATCAAACACATAATAAATATCATGTGTGAATGAAAGACTAACACTAGTGTGTTATAACGCTTTGATGGTTAACCCTATGGCACTTTGTGGACATCTTCTTTCAAGTGACATGGTGTTACTTCCACCCAAGCTAATTGATTCACTATTTGGCGTGCACATGTGTTTGGATCATCAATTAATTAATAAATGACAATAAATTGGTTTGGAAAAATGTTGCATTGAAGACGAAGGTGCAACACACCCTCTACAAAGGAACCCATAAATGAAATAATATGAGCCCTTGTATGTCATTAGAATCATTGACCTATGAAGTCTAAACCCCTATTCACATCATCATCCACTACACGACCTTGAAGTTGCATCCTTGGGAGCATCCCCTACTTGAGGGTTTTGGTCTACCCAATAGGAATTTTATGACACCCCTCCCATACCTAAACTTGGTCAATTGTATAGGGTTTTTGAGCACTTGTTTAATTCGATGAGGTATTTTTAATGCACATGTTTAGGTGCCTTGTTTATTATATGTGGTTTTCACTTGACATGATATTTTGACTTGAGATCCTTGGATGGCGTACCTATTTGTTTTGCAGGACCTTGTTTGGTGGATAGTTTTGGAGGAACAATTCTAACTTGGGATTCCATGGGGCTTGAAGCCCATAGGTTGGATTCCAAGGGACCACATGTCGAATCACGATGAATTTCCTTTGGAGGCCTATAATACACCTTGAATGACCTTTCATATCCCTCACATGCCAAACAACTTGCCTAGCAGGGGAAAAAAGTCACTCTTTGTGGTTTGACGTCACCTAAGGCTAGGGTTGGTGGTGATGGAGTTACGTTTCATTGACAATTGGAATCATTTATTGAAGAGAGCACGTTGAATTGTGGGAAAAGGTTATATCTCATTAAGAGAAGGCCTTTGAAGGTCAAACATTCCATCCCCAACTCCAACGATTTGTTAAATATGCCAAAATGTTGCCCTAAAGGGGTGACATCATCTTATTTTAGGATTTCTAATGTGCGAAAGTGTAAATTAAATATTATTATTTGTGTAAAGGGGTAAGATAAGGGTTGTTTACCACTTATATTATGTTTTACCCTAACCAAGTGGACAAACTATATTTTAAACATTTTGTATAAATAGAGATCATTTGAATCTCATTTCATAACATAACTCTCCCATTGTGAGAAGTACTTGGCTGAAATTTGTGCCCTCTTGGGCATTTTTGGTATCTCTCTCTTGTTAAAATTATTTTTGGTTTTATCTCTTGGTGAATGAATGAAGTGAAGTGATATGCACCTCTTGAAGTCTTTTTCTTTTTCTCTTGGATGGTAATTTTCATGGTGAACTAGGGTTTTATATCTCTTTTCTTGGAATTGGTAAGGAAAAATCTTCATATGTTAGTTCTTTCTTGCTCATTTTTGGTAATTGTTGGCAGAAACCCTAGTGGGAGTATGTGATACACCCTCCATTTATGCTTCATCTTATTGTTAAGGTTACAAGTCATTCTTGAACAAGGGTTGCTAGGAGAAGTACACGTGTGTACACCCTCCTAGATTTACCCTAAGTTTGTTGGAATACCCTAGGGAGTAAGAGGATTTAAACCCCTAGGGATCTTGTTCATTAAACTAGAGTTTTAAATACCCCATTCACCCAATTTTAAAAGGAACTAATCTGATTTTTTTTGCATTGGAGAAATAAATTATTTGCTTCAACAAACGTGATTTAATGAGATACTAATCTTGTTTCAATTGGATAATTTTATGCATGCTAAGGGCTTGTCAAGGCCACTAGGGCGTCTTGATTGGAATATTCTTCTTAGAGTTATATCTCATTAAAAACTACAGCCATTATGGCTGCAAAAAAATATCGCTTTACTCACTTGTAACTTTATTTTCAATCGTTGGAATTTGCTAAAAGTTTTCCAAGACAATCTACTAGGCCTAGTGCAACTTTTGTTTGGTGGTTGGATTTGCTGATGTAAAAACTTGTTTGCTACAGACATAAGGCTGAAACATATCTCTGTAAACACATTTTATTACAACCTTGTTTTATTGCTAAAGTATTTTGCTTTCATACTTGAGTATCACTAGCTTTATCTAGTTTATCTCTTGCATCATTTGTTGGACTTTTAGCAATTATTTAGCAGCTTTAACACATATTTTATTTCAAATATATATCTATGTTTACTTCTACAATTAGGGATAAAAATATTAAATTTCTTGTCCACCTAATATTGTATACGTATATTGGCTTGTTCTTGTGTCTCGGGAAGGTACACCACTCTTCACAGGGAATCTTACCTCTTGGAAACCTTTGGCTACTACCAAGACCTCATTCAAGCCCTTTTACACACTTAGTAACTTGAACTATAGAGGAATCTAGTCATAAATCCCAATTTCCATCTCATTTCCCCCTAGGGTCACCGGGATTCCCCCCTTGAGGTGATTCTATCATCTCTAAAGTGACAAGAATACCTACCTAAGGTGACAATGGATAGGTGTTCTCAAATTTTTCACCATTTTGTGGTTGGGTCGGTGTTTTCCCAACCTACAACTTGTGTGATAACAATCACCACTCATGATGTTTACTAAAATAGGCCTCCATCTCAAGGATACAAACATTCAATCCATGAGTAGCTCAAACCCTCAGAATATCAACCATATTTTGAACTAGAACTAGATAGGGGAGACAAGAAATAGTCTCTAGAATTAGCTACACTAAGTGGAAGAGTAAACTAGGTAGAAAACCATTGATAATCAAGAGATGGTTTATGGAGTTAGTTAGAACTCCTTTAGTGAAATTCTAGTATTTATGTGTCTTAGAATAAAAGAGTTAGGTTCCTAGATGTAATTTAATTTTCATTTTCTTATAGTATACTAGTTCAAACTACCTTAGAGAGTAGAGTTTCAACATTGTTTTGATCTATTTAATTTTTGAAGGCCATGAATACAAATTGAGTTCAATTTTGTTCTAGTAATGTTCTACATAATTCCAAAACTCCCTTGGGTATGGCCCACTCAAGGGGAGATCACATGAACCCTTGTTCTTCCATTTCCATTTCCATTTTTGTTAACTAGCTATTTTTGTTCCTGTAGATGTTGATTTACATTCCTAGCAGTTCAATGTTATTAGAATTTCCATTTAAGATAGTAATCTAAATTTGATGCATTCACTATTATTTCCAGTCCTTTTAATTACAATTATCAATGTTATGGGTTGTAAACTTTGTTGTCTTCGAGAGCATGATGGTTGTTGCTTTGTTTAGTTTCACAATTTGAATATAAACAACAAATATCTATCTTTTTCTATTTCCTTCGTTTCACTAGCAATGATATCAATCCCATATACCATCTAGAAAACTACAAGAATAGATGGTAATTATAACCTAGCACAAGTAAATTAGAGTCAAAGTGGTTTCCATTGGTAACCCATAGTTTATTATTTGTAACCACAACATGACATTAGGACTTTTGGTACTTCATTTTTAGTATATTAGACCTTTTTAGTTTTTTCACATATGGTTACAGCATCTCATAAGTTTACATGATCCTTGGATGATAAAGTGAGCCATGGAGTTCAATACTCGATTGTTGTAATTTGTTTTCCCAACATTTGACTCCTTAGGATTTGACATAAGTAGATTTATTCAAATTGGTGTCACAAAGATATCACCCTTTGAGTGAGACATGTAAGCCTAAAATTATTCAAAGTGGATCATAGATACAACACTCTAATAACAATTGAAAAGTATACTAAAACTATAGTATAGGATATTCCCTTATCTCTAAGGATAGATAATCCTTGGAGAGCAACTAGAATCTACACTTCATTATCAGTTGCATGGCCTAACCCCTAAGATTTTTTTTTTCTTTCCATAGGGTCATATATTATCCCCTCATATTGCCCTTGTTAGCTAGATATTTCACCTTTATATAGACAAGAGAAAAAATTTATGTTCCCATTCATCTTCAAGTAGCTTAGGAAGTGAAGAGTTAGGCTTTAAAGAGGTAGATTTCCATACAACCTTCATTCTTTCAATCCTTGATTGCATATTTGTTATCCTCAATACTAGATGTTTTCTCATGATTTTCTTTGTATTTTGTAGGTTTGTAAGTGAATGGATCCATGAAAACCATTAATTTTTTTTTATCTTCATCGAAGCATTTCACATCACTTGAGGTGTCTAGGAAATCATAAAACTCATGGGAAATAAATTTGTATATATTTGTATTGTCGGAGTAACATATTGAAGTTTAGATGGTAGCTTGTATGTTCATATGTGAAAACTAGCATGAGAAATACTCTCAACACAACATTTTCATCCATGGGGATAAAACACATTGTTGTTTGAAGCTCATAGAAAATATTTCATTGTAAGAAATAGATTTTATAAGAATTGGTTGTCAAATGATTGAAAACAATGAAAAAAACAAGTTCCAGTGTGCAATGAACCCTTTGTTATTGTCAGAGGTGAAAGAGAGCTCAAACTCACAAGTTGGAGAAAGAGAAGATTCAAAGCTTGCTTGTGGTTTGTAACATTCTTCTTTGAAGTGTGAATGAACATGACTTCTTGAGAAATATTAATGTCAATTTGGTTTTGCATTTAAATTTTCAACTCAATTTGTTTATTTCCGGAAAGAGATTGATAAATTTGTATTGGAGCCATTTCTTCTATTCATGTCCATTAACTTTTCTTTTTTCTCTTTACATTTGATGGTTCAATTACTTATTGCATATTTGTAAGAGAAATGGAAGAAGGAAATAAAAATCCATCCTTGCACTATAAACATTAGATATTAGAGAAAGAATGGAAAAAGAACTATGTGAGAAGAAACTTACTTCCATTGGGGTTTTAAGAATTCATTTTTTTAAGTGGAATGAATTGGAAAAAATATCTTGAAGAACCCTCTTACTCTGTTGTATTTGCACATAAATTTTAGCACTTGAAATGGAAACTTATACTCTCAAAATTGTTTGAAAGTTGTGAATGCAACTACTTCATTTCATGGAAATTTCCTTTTATGACTCCTTACATTTGATGGTTGAAGTTATTATTGTAGATTTGTTAATGGAAATGGAGGAATGAAGTTTAAATTTATGTTCCATTATAAAGACCAAAGAGCAGAAGCAAGATCATGAAAATAATTATAAAAGAGAAACAACAGTCCAATACCACTTTCTTTGGTTAAACATTGAGCTTTTGGAGTTGTAGGATAAAATATAAGGCATTGGGATTTAGATTTTGATGAGTAGAATAGAGCAGTATACCAGATGAAAGGATGATGTTGATGGGAAAATATTTAATCTCACATCCCTAAAATTATCACCACATATTTTACTTATGTAGTGAAACCACCAAACTCAAAGGAATGCAATAAATGATTTGTGAATGCCATTGAGGATTGAATTTTATTTTATAAACATGGAAATCATCGAAAATCCAGAGAAAAGAAACATATGAAAGATCTAATGCTTTGAAATCACCATTTCATGTGAAATGTTTTAAGTTCTTGAAGGTGAAAGGAAAAAAATGGGCCAACAAAATTTTATGAAATTATTTTTTCTTATTTCAACCTTCACCRTGGCCCAAACTCAATGCAAAATATTGCAAATATGGAAGTCGTTCCTTATGATGAACTTGCATTAAAGAATCAATGGCATGCTTACTTTTTATTGCATATTTAATATACAAATTTCAATGGGGTTTCATGCATTGTAAATTATTTTATGAGGTGGATGATTATTGGTTTTTAATGAAGGATCCCTCACCAGTTCAAGGCTTCCATAAGCCTTATGGTTTTGCATAATTTCAAACAATATTCCTTTCTCAATATTCATTGTATGCATCGACATTATTTTTTCATACTTTCACATAATTTCAACCTTAAAACAAGATCATTCATTCCTTTCTTATGTGTAGAGATTCAAGTGACCTTGATGGTTTTGCATAATTTCAAACAAGATTCCTTTCCTTGATCTTCATTTTATCCATATACATTATTTTTTTCATATTTCATCAACCATTCATACTTTCACATAATTTTGACCTTCAAACATGCTCATTCATTTCTTTCTTATGTGTAGAGATTCAAGTGATTAATCACTTACATAATTTTATCAATTTTACAAGTATCCTCCAATGGATTTATGGAAGTTATTTCATGTTGCATTGTAGATTTTGATAAGAAGAAATGATTTTTTTCTAAATCAGAAGCACCATGGATTGAAAAACATTCAATATTCCATTTTAAGGGCTCCTTATCATAGATTTTTGTTCTTTCTTCAAATAAATTAAACTCAAGGGATAAAAATCTGAGGGGGGCATGAGACCAAACCATCTCCATCCAAGATAACTCCCAAGAATACAATTTTCCCAAGTTCCCAAAAAAAACGAGAGAGAAATTTTACGTGTTCATGTTCTTGATAGTGATTTTCAAGCACAAAATGTCAAATTGGGGAGAAAGAACACTTGGGTGTAGAAATTGTATTTTTAATATTATTATTATTATTTCCACTTCATTATGTTTGGGATGAGGAAAAAATGCAAAGTATAATATCCAAATAGAATTAGAATGCCAAGATCCATAAATGTAGAAGGTCAAGACTCAAGTAGATAGAAGGTCAAAGGTCATTGGTACTTTCTATAAGGAGAACTTTTCATTCTTTCAATTGGGACCTCTTTTGGCATTATAAGCTATATTTGTATGTTTAATAGAGTGAAATTTTTAGCTTGTGATTCATCATCTTTTGAAATTATCAATGGTCGTGGATTATTCTTGCAATTCACCACTTTCTTGGTGTTTGTGAGGATGGATATTGTGATTTGTGAGTGTTGTGTCTTATGAGCAATCTCTTTATGGCTATACCTACGCTTTCTTATCATATAGATTAATAACTTGTTGGATGTAACTCTCAGGGTTAGTAGGCTATCCTTAGTCCTTGGAGCTGAAAGCTTTGGGTTACTATGTAGATGATAGAGGTGGATATTGTCCCTACCATTTACATGTCCCATTTGGCTTTATGTCTAACATTTTGATGTGATAGGTATTCTCTTGATGATATGTAGGCTATCCTCGATTCTTAGAGTGCACTTTAGGTGTCGTGCCAATATTAGAGGTGGAATATTCTTCTTGCTCTCTATATCTTCCTTTTCTTGTGTGTCCAATTGGTTCTATTTCATGCACCCCTAGCCATGGCTAGGTAGGTTTAGATAGAAAACATTATTGTTAAATCAACTATATTTTACTCTTTCATTCTTAGTTGCATTAAAGGCATATGAAACCGATGTAGATCCAACCATAACTATCAAAGCATAGAGAACCAATAACAACAAAGCCGTATCAAGAAGATCTTCCATTTCAATGGATAAATGTCTAATTTGACCCTTTCACTAGGTGATTTTGTGAAGTTGACTTATGACATTTTCCAACATCAACACCTCTCAAAGAATTTCCCTTTTCCACTTCCTTCATTGTTTTTTCTTCCTACCTCTCCTTGATTTTATGTGGTTGATTATATAGAGGAGAATGACATTCTAATAAAAACATATTTATAGTATCAAAATCTAATGCATCAACCTTGGAAGATCAATAAGTTGCGTTTTGATAAGGGGGTTGTAAGGGTTGTAAAATCCTTGAGGGTTCTCTTGGGATATTGGACAAGCTAGCTACATTTGTTACTTTACCAATAGTTTTTTTTAATCTCAATGACCTATAAAAGGTTTTCAAAATAATATCAATTTGTGAATATCCATAATATATAACTAATATCCCTTGAACGCAATATTAATGATATAAATAGTGGCATTATTTTAATGTTGTTTATGATATAAATACGAGCCTTTTTTTAATGTTGTTTTGTATGTTGGCCAATAATTTGAGGTCCCATCATTTTTCCACATTGTATATGTGTGTTTCTTTGTAATAATATTTATTTGAATGAAACAAAATATTATATATGTTTATTTTTTTATTTTTTTAAAGATTATGATATTTCTACCATAATTGTATACATTTTAAACTTGTATTTGTTTAAGGAAATTGTAGGCTAGATGAAAATTTATGATATACCCAATTAATATTGATCTGGGATAATGAAGATATGTTTGTATCTAAATCTACTTTCATGGAGAAAGTAGGTAAGTTAGAAAATGGTCTTGAGTAATGAAGACACGGTTGTGTCTAAATCTACATTCATTGAGCAAAATCCACAATGAAGGGATTCATGTTTAAATTAATGATTATTTTCTTAATAAATTTACATGTATAATATATCTTTTGAAAATGAGGAAAGTAGTTTTTTTAATAAAATTCTTCTTGAAATTAAAATAATTCCATATATTGAGAAACCAAGCTTAAATCTCCATAACTATAAGAAAAAAAATGAACAATAAATGAGAATAATTAGATATATAGGAGGAATTCAACATTTTATTATAACATCCCATACTGTTACGCCTAAGAAAAAGTGAAGCTCAAAGGTAAATTATTTATTTATTTATTTAATAAATTAACATCAACACAAGATCACAGTGACGCCTACTCAACAATATCAAAATCCAAAGCAACACCAACTACTCATCATCGAATCACTAATGACGCATTCAACCCGTCAACGAAGGATAGCGACACATAAACATAAATAGAGTATCAGGTTAGCACATCATAATTATCTTGAAAAATTTTACAACAACATTCAATCAAATAATGAATATAAAATAACTACCTGCCCAACCTACCTTGCAAGGTTAGGACCTCCAGGACACATAATAAACACTCAAGCCCAGGTTCTAATTGATTTTAACCATTTAAGGTCTCAGGGTTGGCGAATGTTCTGAGGAACAAGGAGATGTCTACATCCCACTAATAGACAATCCAATAATCAAACAAATCAATCCATCAATCACATTCATCAATTAATCAAGGCGCATTGTAGTCATCATAAAATTCAACACTTATTCCATGGCGCGCGAGAAGTATAATATCAATAAAAATCAATCTTTACAATAAATTTTCATTGCGCAAGAAGTAAATAACCAAAACAAACAATCATTACATTGAATTTCAAGGTGTACTAGAATTCTAACCACTTGAGTAACAAGGTGTAACATTAATCGGTGCACAGAATCAATTATTAACATAATCAAACATCGGTCATAAATATTCAATGCACAATGGAAATCCTTGATCAATCTTTTATTCATTCACATTTTTAGTGGGGCAAGAGACGACAATTTACATCACAAATAGCACATCATATAAAAATTCACAACGCAAGGCACCTATGAAGCATCCACAAAAGTCCGACTACAATAACAAAATCAATTAAATGGCGTAGTTACCACCTAGGAACATTCTAACTATGGTCCAAAAGAAATTACATAAATCAATAAAGGACGCGATCACCATCGACCTTATTCATGCCGCACAAGGTTAATCACATCTAAACAAGCGCACATCCACATAATTATTAATGCATGAGTAAAAATGATTTATGAATCAACCCTTCATCGACATTTATTTCATGGTGCACGAGTGATCTAACCACTTAATTAAACATGTGTAACATTATTCAGTGCACGCAATCAATCTAATAACTTAATCATTCATCGACACTAAATTTTTCATTGCACAAGCATAAGCTATCCATTTATTCGTGGCACATCAAAATCAAGTACTTCATCGTTCATACATCAACTAATTACATAACTCATTAATCAACATCACTTTCCAGGTGCAAGATCAAGAAAATCATGGCCGATCATACATCTACATTTAATAACGGTGCACAAAATCTACTCATTTAACCAATCATACATGATTCATGGTGCACGAGAATCATCAATTTGTTCCAAGGCTCAAAGGAATCTGTTCATTAAACTAATCGTACATCACATTAAAATTCATGGTGCAAGGGTCATCTCATTACTCAATCAGTTCGGCAACAACCTTGCCTAAAAATTTAAATGACAACTGAATGACACAGTTTTCTTAGCAATGAATAGATAAAGCATACCTAGGTAGATGGATGGGAATTGGCTCATTATCAAGGCTCAGTTGAAGTCCTTCAAATGAAGAGATTTATTGAATGTCAAAAGAATAAAACTTTGTTGATCAAATAATTGAAGAGAGGTGTCGCTCAAGGAAAACCTACCCAAAGAAAAAAAAAATACATATCCTAAGGGAAAACTACACTCATAAACTTATACATAACAAGTTGAAAAGGGTGAGTCAATGCATGAGTAAAAAGAATAAAAATGTAGAATTCAAGAAACCCGGAGACATAGCTTAAGAAACCTGCGGCATTGGAGGGGGACGAATGAAACAAGGGATATGTGTGAGGGCATAGACTAAACTCGAAATGAAAGGGACCTTTGTTGGCATCCCTTTTCCATCGTCCGAACTCCCATTGTCGATCACCTCCGAGCCCCAACCGGTTACCCGTCCATCTCATGGCCCCTTCCTTCGTCGTCCTGTCTTCTCTTCCGTCAACCCCATACCATCCATACATCATCAACATCCCACATCCCATTTCCTGCATTCAACGCTCGCCATTCCGTCAACCCCATACCATCCATACATCATCAACATCCCACATCCCATTTCCTGCATTCAACGCCCGCCATCAATTCGACACCTATCTATCATTCAATTCACTACCTATATCTCATTGTGTCCCAAGCCCGTCTCATTCTCTTGTTTTTCAAATATGAAGGTGAATGCCGGCCCAGTCGAAGGGCAGCTCCGTCTAACTTGAATCTGTGTAGGGGTATTGATCTCCATCAACATGGAGGTGCTTCTTCTGCTTCTCTCGCTTCTAATGTTTGTAGATTTTCAATAATTCTTCTTCTGCTCTCACCTCAACTTTATCAACTTTATGGAGGAACATTGCATGAGATGAAGCATTCATAGTAATTGTGTATTTCATACAAAGCATCAAGTCAATATCAGAATTGCATCATCATTGCTGCAAAAGACATTTCAGAAAGCAATTCCCTTGCCTTTTTTTCAGAAGCACTTCACTCTCTCGGTTGGTGGTTTGGTATTGAGGTTAGAGTGTCTACGGTCTGACTATAAAGGAAGAGCTTCGAGGAGTGAGGTGGTGTTTAATGCTGTGTGTGAAGAAAATCGTTAAAGTGTAGGCCTAATGTGACTTGCTCGACAATGTCGACAGAAAGACGAACAACCCAGTTCAAAACCTAGACCAAGGAATCCACCAAAGTTTGTGATCGGTTCAATGTCGAAGCTGAGAAACAACTTCTGGAGCTCAGAGACTTGGAGCAGGAGTGGCCATTTTCTGGATGAAATCTCTGGAGTTGGATGCCTCCCTCTCCACCATTCAGGATCTACTTCCTCTGATGACTAACTTCATCAACCATTCTCCCTGGGCACTGCTTTCCAGCAACACCTGTCCACCAACAGAGGCCACGAGACTCTCATGAAAAACCTGACTCGATCACTCAAGTGGAATCTATAACTTGCATTTGAATAGGGTTTTATTTATGCTTTGATTTCTTTATGTTTTGTAAAGTTGTTTGCGTTACGACAGAAACAAATGGTTTATATTTAGTAAAGTTATTTTGTTGTTAGAATAGGAACACATGGTTTTGTTTTCACAGTAGCTTATTTGATATTTTTGAACTTCTCTTGAAGTTATAACTAGCACATCCGCAAAGTGTCTGGTGTTGCGGCTGGTGAACGCCAAAAGTTATCTGGACAGACAACACTCTAGTGAATTGAAACGCACAGACAGCTGAAACACACATAGAGCTGAGGAAATCCAAAAGTTAATCTTAAATGTGGTAATTCCAAAGGTTAATCAGTTAAACGTGGAATCATATGGTGGTATAGTAATTTCTTAATATCATTAGGTAAATGCTAAAAAGTAAACAGGTTAACTAATGCATTCAAAAATACAAGGAAGTTATGAAGAGTAAATCACATTCATTGATTTGGGAGGATGACTAAGAATATTCCAGCATTTTCAATTGTTAGCCATTAGATTAGAATTTTAAATTAAAAGGTGATTAATTGTGCCCATCTCCAATAGGTATACGCCTTTTGGCTTAATGATTCTATGAAGTTTTTGATGGGCACTATGCGGAGGTTGTCATTAAGCCCATTGTAGATTTGGGTTATTGGAAGATTCAGAAAGTCAATGGTGTCCTCGTAAAGTCGATTGTGCCTTCTGATGATCGGAATCTCAAATCTGGTTACATTTGGGGATGAAGTAGCAGCTACTTCAGATGACCCGAATCTACAATCTGGTTACTTTGGATGATTAATACATTCAGGGATTAAGTAGAAGCTATTTTTTTGCTAAATACAAGTTTTGCAAAGTTATTTTACTGTTACATTCAGGGGATTACTAGCAGCTATTTTTTTGTTAAATACAAGTTTTGCAAAGTTATTTTATTGTTAGGACAAGAAGAGATGGTTTATGTTTTGATTGTCCTGTTAGGATAGGAACACATGGTATCCTAAGACATGGTTTTGTTTATACAATGCCTTGTTTGATATTTTTGAAGTTCTCTGTTAAATTTAAAACGATTATATGAGGCTTATGATCCACAGTATGCGGATTAAGTATTAGCGAGTTTTTATTTTAAATACAAAGCGTTGTTGTTTTGAGAAAAAATATATCACATACTTCATGACAACCTTAGAATTTCTTACCCCACATGATAATACACCAAAATATTCAGATTATCACTGATAAAACAACACATAAGATCACAAAACTATATTGAAAGTTGATAAAACAACACATTTATAGAGATATCCCAAAACTACATTCACAAAAAAATTGAATTAGTGCTTTTTTTATAGACCAAATAAAAGATACACCCTCAAAAATCAGAAAGCAAGCAATATTTTGTAACAGAGTGAAACCATATAGCTCAAAAAATATTGAAATGTTAGTTTTCCAATATTCAAATTAAAAGATTAAATCCTGCAGGAAAAACGCAAAAGCCATATTTAATGAGTAACCATATTATCACACACACACACACACACACACACACACACACACACACACACACACACACACACACACACACACACACACACACATAAACTCTTATCCAAGAGAGCTAACAACAGAGTAACCCACCCCAAAGAAACCATATTTTCTTGACAACAACACAATTTGTTTTTACTCTGTTTGGCAACATGGCATACATAACTAAACAACCAATATCACATAAAAAAATACACACATTAATATACACATACATATTTTAACATAGACAAAAGAATCTAAACATAGATGAGGGCACTTTTACACACATGTATAGATCACAGCTAGCCAGACATTTTTGATATATAATAATCTTGTTTGTGAAACAAAAGATATTTTTTTGCCAAAATGAGATGCAAACCCCTGAAACTTCACTTTAGGGATTTGCAGATACAGCTCATACATAGATAATCTTATTATACACGAATATATAAATATACATAAATAGGAACAATCACCCTTTTTTAAACAAAAAGACCAATTTTTTTTCATAGCTAGATCAAGACTCCTATCTATCAGTGGGGATCCTCAAATATAACCCATACATGATTAAGTTGAAAATCCAAACTATGTGTGTTAATCTCCTCACCTGTCTACTGCCTGTCTAACAGACCACACATCTATGTAGTTACCAATCCAAGAAAATCATTCTTATCATATCATAGAAATTAATGAAAATAGAAGATCTTCTAAAACCCACAAAGACAAGAAAAATATTTTTGGATCATCTTCCTGGATCATCTTCCAAGTTGCATTAAATTGCCACATTTCAGCTTGCAAATTGTTGTGAAGAATTTATATTTTAAGGAGAAATGATTTGCTAATCATTCATAGATCTATATATCCACTTGCATATATGGAGTTTACAATGCTTCTTGGCTGATTAAGGAATTGATTCTATTGTGGTAATCTCATCTTCACATATGGTTAAGGCTCAAATCTATTTGCAAGCATTTGTTCATACATCCACTTAAGGACACTCGATAAATCCAATTCTCTTTTGAAAGTTTCAAACACTAAGGGTTAAGGAATCACTCTTTATTATGATCATTGCTCCTTATATCTTGCAATTGGTCAATTGACTTGCTCATCATAAGCTTCAATCACACCATTATTACATTCTATAGGGAATTGGGAATTGTGATCTTCAGTAAATTGTAATTTCTAGCACTTTGTATCTTCTGAGAATTGGATCATTTTATTTGGAGCAAATCACATTAAAACTTGTAGAATATATTTAAGTGATTTTCACTCTCATTTAGGATAACTTCATCTCTGATTTTAAGTCTATAATATACATCATTGATCATAAACTTAAATCAAATAATTAACTAACCTATACCCTTCCTCACTCACTGAAATGATTAGACTTAGTTAGCATTAGGGAAGTCCCCTTCCCCTAGGATAGGATCATTATTAGTCTAAAGCAAGAAAGGTAAAGCCACTGAGGTGACAATGGTGTCTTTCCTAAGTTTCCATTGGGTTCTCATCACTTGTGCTTAGGGACTTTTGCACCAAGTGAGAATCTGAGTGTTAACACCATCCATTGAAACTAACTTGACATTGCCATTGGGATGCTCTCAGATATATATACCCATTGAACACCATAAATGACAGTTATGTCGCCATCATCTGTGGCCTCCAACTTCCCTACAACAAAGTAGTTTTTGGTATCAAATTAGGGTTTTCAAAGTTCCCCTCTTCTTCGACCTCATGGCCCATGTCTTTCTCTTTGTCCTTCTTGTCAATAGGATCCACATCACAATATATCATGGATACTTCATTGTCATCTTGTGGATCTTCATGCTGGACCACAGGAGCCACATCCTCATCTACAAAACCCTCCTAACAATCAAAGAGGGTTTTGGGTTTGCACAATCCATGGGATAAACTCAGTGTCCACAGTAGGCGATAAATCCTTAAGATCAACAATGTTTGTCTCATTTTCAAATGAGAGGATTTGTCTGATCTCATCCATCTCTATACTAGAAGAGTTAGACACTTATATTATCAACCAACTTTATATGCTCAGTCCCATTTGAGCTGGAAAATGGATGTTTTCCAGTTTGATCTATTACTATTTAGTACTTTGACACAACCACAATCTCTTTTAGTTTTTCCAGTGAATGTGAATGTAGGCTTATCTTTGACAACTTTTCTTTCATTGTCTTAAGAATTCATGGAGTTGAAACACAATTGAGAAGGACGGGCTTACACTCTATACAAGAAGTTTCTCTTGATTCATGCCAGAAACACTCCCACCCAAGAAATTTTCAATAGCTGTATCAAATGCTTTGTCGATGCTCCTTTCTGCAGTTATAGAATTTGATCTCTTTGAATTTTCCTTCCAATTGCAATAAACTGGTTGTTGTTTGTCGGTTCTAGTTCCATGTCTTTCCGCCAAAATTTGCAAGAATGGATGTGGTTTTTGGGTGTTTTCTTTGGTGTTCATTCTTGAATCTTGAGGTGTTATAGAATCAATGTTACATTTATTGTTATAGGAAATTTATCGCTGGGTTGAGAATATCACTTACGAGCAATAAAAATATGGGGAATTATCACAAAACTTAAAAGAATATAAAAATAGTCATTTGTTTTTCAAATTTTTAAACATTTAAAGAAACAACAACATCAAACAAACACATTGCTACATAAATATGAAAATAAAACTGATATATAAGATAGGTGTAGGCTAAAGTCCAAACGAAATGGACCTTTGTCGGCAACCCTTTGCCGACAACCCTTTTCCGGCATCTGGACTCCCGTCGTCGATCACCTCCACCCTCCAGTCGGCTGCCCATCCATACACCATCCATAAATCATCCACAAATCATCCATACATCCCCACCATCAATTCACCACCTACACGTCCCGCCTCACACCTGAACTCGCTGCGTCGTCTCATTCCTCATTACCGTAAGGCCTAGTGGCTTTGCTTTTCACATACCTGCACTATGTCCAATTGAAGGAAGGATTATTTACTACTTTTATCCCTTGCTATACGGGATATTGACAACATATCACCACTGGCTCTATCCTATCTATCTAGCAAATAGATCTATGTAGGAATTAGTTCGTTCGATGATTTAGATTCTTTACTCTGCTTCTGAACCATTTTGAGGACTCAGGGATACTCGGGGAGAACTCTGAACTGAACGCCATAAGATTGTACTCAATAGAGCGAGGTATTAAACTTTGAACCGAATGCCATAATATTATTATATTCATGATTTGGTTTTTCTGGCTATTGGACTCTGTCTCGGACTATATATTGACTGAAATTTATATTACATACAAACCTACCTAAATCTAAAATAATTGAAGCAAATGTTAAGACAAGAATTCTTCTCCTATAAGCTTTCTTTCAAATTTCAGATCGAATGCCTCAATGCATACCGGGTGTAAAGTAGGTGGTTAATCCAAAGTTAGCAAACTTGATGGGTGATGCAGGAGACTTTGTTGCAAGAAGAATGTTTTCCGGCTTCAGATCCCTATGCACAACCCCATTATCATGACAATATTTCACCACTTCCATGAGATGCTTGAACAATCTTCCAACATCGATCTCATAATATCTCCCCTGTTTCTGCAACTGGTCAAAAATCTCCCCACCTACACATAGCTCCATAACCAATTGCACATACTCCTCCTCCTCAAATGGATTTGCACGCCAGAACCTCCCTAGGCACTTTGTCTGTACAATACCTGATCTTACCAAATTGTCCCAACCCCAATTCATCCCCCAGCTCATACCTATCCGTCTATTGCTCACACTGTGTCAGTGACATGGGTTATTTGAGGCTGAAAGGAGCTTTGTGATATTGAAAAGATTTCTATGATAGATTGATGTTGAAAAGAGCTTTGTGATAATCATAAGGTTAGTGGATTAATTGAGATATTTGCATTGTCTAATGCATATTCTCACACTGTGTCTAATGCATCTGCATCTTCTCTTCACAAATGCTTTACCAGAGAATAATCCCCTACCAAGAGGATTGTTTGGTACAATTCCAATGCCCAGTTCCCTGAAGACAAACAGGCGAATTCAACTAGATATTTGCATGAGATGTTTATTCCTATATGCTTGTTTAATTAGCAACTAATGCTAAGACTTCAAATAATAAATTATCATGCCAAGACTTTTCAAAATTTATAGTGAATCCTAAACTTTGCACCATCCCCACCATCATCATGAATAGTGAATCCTTAAACATGAAACCTAAACCTAGTATCCTAAAGTAATAATTAGTAAACTGAAACCCCTAGAGCAATAAAAGCTGGTAATTATCTTTGATAATAAATCATGACCCTCTAACCCTCAGCCTTAAGCCTTATAAACATTTATCTTCTATTTCAGATATGAACACCATGAAAATTACATCAGTGGGACAAAAGCTCTTTACATCATCAGGCCAAATATTCGAGTATGCCAACCGCCCTTCCCTCTATAGGAAAGGAGTAAAAATACCAGCATTGGCTCCAATGCTGAGACAATTTGTATATTTTCTTAATACCCTTATCCTCGCTAGAATCTGCAATGCTAAATCTGATTTGAAAACTTTGGTTTCCCCAAATACATTTCAAAAACTTAAGGCTAAAAAACGTTATAGACATAGAGAGAGACCTTATAATCCAATGGGACAGGTATACATTGTAAGATGACCACTACTGACTAGAGTAGGTAGAAAATGCATTGACAGAGAATCCAAATGAAATGTAGCTTCAATACTGAAAATTTCAAAATTATATGATAGAACACACAATAGAGAGAAAACCTTGTAACCTAATCAGACAATTATACATTGTAAGCTTGATAATTAATCCCAACTAGAGTTGGTAAAAATTCTTACATTTTCAAAAGATGAAAGATAAAACACATGATAGAGAGAAGACCTTATAACCCAATCGGACATGTATACATTGTAATATGACCACTACTAACTAGAGTAAGTAGAAAATATATGTCCATAAAGATACATGCTGCTATTAACAAAGAATTCAACAAGAAGCAGGGGAAGCCATGAGATAAACATAAGTGCAAAGACATTGTTCACACTTCCATCAATATCGCTTCGATTGTAAGCTAAAAGAAAATATTGATGATGATACAATTATTTCATGTTCCACTAAGTCCATCTCTCAAGACATCTAAGGATGAATGAAGGAAACTCAATATTGAATGTTGTCCGGAAGAAGAGTTGGGGGGGAATCCAAAATGTCCACTGAGTTGTTGTATGAAAGGGGTCAAGCATTGTTTAATCTTGTATGGTCTCTTTGTATGTTGGTAATGGATATAGTCTGGAAATATTGTTGAGGTTGGTGGGGAGGGGGGACACTCCTTTTGGTTGACATAGATATAGAGTAAAAAATGATTCTTCTATCAATTTGTCTCTTGGCCCCTAGCTAATGGGAGCACCATAAAGAATGAAGTAATCCTATGGGTGGAATCTAGTCTAGGAGTAGGTTCAAGAGTGTGGGAACGGATCTTGAATCCCTTCTACATGTATAAGGCTAGGCATCTCTAGAGGTGCTTGGAGAAAGTGGAGAGGGTATGAGCTCCTCAAAATAAACAATAGAATTGCCCACAAGTATTTTAATAGATGGGGCATTAGAATATCAAGTGCTCTGCTGCCTTGACCTCTCGAAGATGGGACACTTGGAAAATCTTGTTCATTTGGGTAGTGTGGTGATTTGTCTCAACCCAGAGTCAATATGAGCCCACCTAGAACTAGCCAAGGGGAATGCGAAGAAAGTGCAGCCACTATTGAGATGTGTATGGGGGTTGGATGATGAGTCTATCTCTTGCCTCCATGCAATACTCAACATAGAATGCCATCTTTGGATCTAATGTTCCCTTGGGGTTTGTTTAATTGACTTATTCAAATTTCTTGTAAATGTCATCTTGGATGATCCTATTCAACTCTTGCCTCCTAGGTAAGAGGTGGCTAGATGCATCTAGGGAGCATATGAACAGAGGAATATGGTCCATTGAAATACCCACTAACTCCAAAAAATGAGTGTAAAATCATTTGTCATTTTAAAATATATATTTTTTTGTAAAGTTCTATCATTTAATTAGTTTGATTTTTTTACAAGTTTGTCCTCTTTGTCTGTAAATGGTTGGTCACATGTTTTTCAAACAATTTTAAAGGTTCTAGAGCATTTTTAAGTGTGGAATGGGGCATTTTAAATCTTGAGAAAGTTAACTTTGTTTCTCTAAAAATGTACTCGACAATTTAATTTGTCAATTCCTCAAAAAAAACAACACTTTCTGTGGAAAGAGGGCATTTGAAGGGCATGTAAGATGGTCACACAAGGTTATTTATCTTTAAATTTTAAATAAACAAGAATATTTATGGGTGTGTGTTATCTTAGAGAACAAAAACATAAAGGGAGTCTTAATTGTCCCATTTCTTACAGAAATAAAAATTTTTGGGGAACCAAATCCTCTCGAAGTGGGGAGGTATTTTCCAACATGGATCATTCTATGTTTTTTTCATTATTTTGGGTACTTTTTGGTGTATAAAATAGAGTTAAGGACATGTAAAGTCTAGTTTAGGGTTTATCTTAATTTGGTGTCTTGGGGCCCTAAAACTTTCAAAGTTTTTTTTGGGCATTATGAAAGTATTTGGGGTTAAAACTTCACAATTCTAGTTCACGACCCCTCAATGCTATTCTACTTGTCAGAGACTTCCAACGGTCCAAATAGAACCTAAATTGTTGTTTTTATGAGGGAGTTATGCCTTCGGAAATTTGAACTATTATTTGACCATTGTAATATCAAGAGGATCTGACAAGCGAAAAAGGAATTGAACTTCGATGGTGTTTCCTATTTTTCCACTTAGTATTCTTGCAGACACTTCTTTTGTGTTAAAATATTTGATATGTCACTGTACATTTTTATTAACGGGTGGCCACATGGTTTTTAGGTGTCCATTCAAAATGGGTAGACAAAAGAAATGGAAGATAGACCAGCCAAAATGGTTTTCTAGCAAATATTTAACTTGGACTAAAGTATATAGACCAACCAGTCCTTTATTTGATTGTGTTGCATGAATCCCTTTAGGTAGAGTTCTTGATTTTATTAGAGGGGAGGAAAGTAATCCCAATTATCATTGTACTTTCTTACCGACAGTAAAAAAAAACCCAACACAAAGGGATAACGCTCACAAGCAATATGAGCTATAAGTATATCACAGTCACATGGTTCTTGCATTTCTAACTGAGTTTTTGTTTTAGTTGGTGCATGCATATTATGAATTGGTATATATATGATCACAATTGGTTATTCATGAATGGATATATATGATTTTGTGATAAGGTGTTGTAATTTGTAGCGCAGTTACTCATGTTCATATGGCTCAAAAGATAAAAGAGGAAAGCGTTCAAATACATGCAGGGGCTCATTTGTAAAGAAGAGGGGATGTCAATGTCACTTTATTGTGAATGAAAAGAATAAAGACCTCGAAATAGCAATACTTACATACAACACATATGAGCATGAATATGAGGAAGGATGGCCTTGTCATGGTCGACATGACAATTCTGGGGAGGCTAGGTTCTTACATAAACCTAGGCTTTCAAGAGAAATTGTCTCTTTTGTAGAAAAATGTTTTTTTATGGAAGTGCCAATTGATGTTGTATATGAAAAGCACATTCAACGACATCTTTACATGGATGCGGAAGATCGTGGTAGATATTTTTTCTTAACTAGAAAAGATGTTGCAAATATTTATAACCGCTTGATGAAAGGAAAATATCAACTTGACAAGAAAGATGAAATGAGTGTTAACCTATGGTATCAAAAACAACCAGATGATTTTTTCTTTTCTCATAAGCCTAATGGTCCAAATGTTCCTTTTATAATTGACATTCAAACTAGATGGATGTTGGATCGAATGGTGAAACTATCTCATGATAGTTTAATAGGAATGGATTCAACTTTCAGTACCAATAAATATGGGGTAAGTTGAATTTGAAAGATTGAATGATTGTTTGGGTTGTGACTCATTGTGATTGATAGCTTAAACTTTGACTTTGAGTTTTATTGAATATCGCAGTATCAATTGTACACACTTGTGGTCTTTGATGACCAACAAAGTGGGTTACTAGTTGCATGGGTCATGACATCTCAGAATACATCATTTGATATTGTGACATGGTTGAAGCCACTAATGGATAGGTGCTATCAATTTCTCCCCGAATGGAAAGTCAATCCATTAATGGTTGATGATGCATTGGCAGAAATCGATGCTTTGAGGTAACTTTCATTTTATTTTTTTGTGACTTGTATTTATCTTGTAAGATTATCTCATGTACATGCATTGAATCCTATAGGAGTGCCACACAGTGTCGAGTGATATTGTGTATTTGGCACGTATTGAGGGCATGGAAAAAAATATCTATAGGTTGGCATCTACTTCAAATCAAGAAAATGTTATGCTTGACAGGTTAAGTTATATTATGAACTCTTGCCCCAATGCTGAATCAGGGGTCGAGCATGTGGATAATTTTTTCACTGATTTTGCAAATGAGAAAAAGTTCTTGGATTATTTTCATAGCCTCTGGAACTATGACCTGTGGAACTATGAACTTTGGAACTACGCCCTCTAGAGCTATGACCTCTGGAACTATGACCTCTGGAACTATGCCCTCTGGAACTTGACCTATGGAACTACGTCCTCTGGAACTACGCCTTTGGAATTATGACTTATGGAACTATGACCTCTGGAACTACGACCTCTGGAACTACGCCTCTAGAACTATGACCTATGGAACTATGACCTCTAGAACTATGCCCTCTAGAACTATGACCTACGGAACTCCGCCCTCTGGAACTATGACCTGTGGAACTACACCCTGTGGAACTATGACCTCTAGAACTACGCCCTTTGGAACAATGACCTCTGGAACTACACCCTATGGAACTACGACCTCTAGAACTACAACCTCTGGAAATATGACCTCTGGAACTATGCCCTATGGAACTACACCCTTTGGAACTATGACATGTGGAACTACACCCTTTGGAACTATGCCTCTAGAACTATGACTTGTGTGGAACTATGACCTCTGGAACTACGCCCTCTGGAACTATGACCTCTGGAACTACGCCCTCTAGAACTATGCCCTCTGGAACTACGCCCTTTGGAACTACGCCCTTTGGAACTATGACCAGTGGAACTACACCCTCTAGAACTATGCCTCTAGAACTATGACCTTTGGAACTACACCCTCTAGAACTACACCCTCTGGAACTATTCCCTTTGGAACTATGACCAGTGGAACTATGCCCTCTGGAACTATGCCTATGGAACTATGACCTGTGGAACTATGACCTTTGAAACTATGCCCTCTGGAACTACGCCCTCTAGAACTATGACCTATGAAACTATGACCTCTGGAACTACGCCCTCTAGAACTACGCCCTTTGGAACTATGACCTGTGGAACTATGCCCTTTGGAACTACGCCCTTTGGAACTACGCCTTTGGAACTATGACATGTGGAACTATACCCTCTGGAACTATGACCTCTGGAACTACGCCCTTTGGAACTACACCCTTTGGAACTATGACCTGTGGAACTACACCCTCTGGAACTATGCCTCTAGAACTATGACCTGTGGAACTATGACCTCTAGAACTACGCCCTCTGGAACTCTGCTCTCTAGAACTCCACCCTCTGGAACTATGATCTCTAGAACTACGCCCTGTGGAGCTATGACCTCTAGAACTATGCCCTCTGGAACTACGCCCTCTGGAACCATGACCTGTGGAACTACGCCCTCTGGAACTATGACCTATGGAACTACACCCTCTATAACTATGCCCTCTAGAACTATGAACTGTGGAACTACACCCTCTATAACTACGCCCTCTGGAACTATGACCTGTGGAACTACGCCCTCTGGAACTATGACCTGTGGAACTACGCCCTATGGAACTATGACCTCTGGAACTATGACCTGTGGAACTGTGACTTGTGGAACTACGCCCTTTGGAACTATGACCTATGGAACTACGCCCTCTAGAACTATGCCCTCTGGAACTATGACCTCTGGAACTACGCCCTATGGAACTACACCCTTTGGAACTATGACCTTTGGAATTATGCCCTCTGGAACTATGCCTCTGGAACTATGACTTCTGGAACTATGCCCTCTCGAACTATGATCTCTCGAACTACGCCCTCTAGAACTATGACCTGTGAAACTACGCCCTGTGGAACTATGACCTATGGAACTATGCCCTTTGGAACTATGACCAGTGGAACTACGCCCTCTGGAACTATGACCTGTGGAACTACTCCCTCTGGAACTACGCCTCTAGAACTATGACCTGTGGAACTATGACCTGTGGAACTATGACCTCTGAAACTACCCCATCTAGAACTATGACCTGTGGAACTACGCCCTGTGGAACTATGACCTGTGGAACTACGCCCTGTGGAACTATGACCTGTGGAACTATGCCCTCTGGAGACTGGAACTATGACCTCTAGAACTACGCCCTCTGGAACTATGACCTCTGGAACTAAACCCTCTAGAACTAGGCCCTCTAGAACTACGCCCTCTGGAACTACATCTATATAGTGGAATTATAGGAGTTATTATGGTTCCAAACTTGTTGATATTACATTATTTATTCTATCCTTTCATTTTATTTATCAATGTATGTTCAGAAAGCTCCATTCTTGTGTATATTCCCTCATTTAAGGTGGATATTTTGGAGTTCTTGTAGAAAATTCATTATAAATGACAAAATCTGTCTTAGAATTAAAAAAAACTAAATTTATTTCAAAAGAAAGCAGCAGCACACATCCTGGTCCTTGTCGGACATTCAATTCTGAAGGCAATTCTCAAATGAACAAGGGGCCTTAATAGACATATCTTGTATTTATATAATTACGGGATAGACAATTTCCCAAAAATACAAGTTACTTCTTTTACAAGTAATGTCCTCTTGTAGAACGTTTTAGTAATTAATGCGATCAATGATGCTACCATTATAATATCATGATGACATTAGCTTACTAACTCATCAAAGATGTTGACTCATCATCACACATGACAACTTATGTCACTTAGATTTGCAGACAAATAATCATCACATTCGGTGCGAACATGCCCCATCCCACACACAAAACTAACAATGACTATTTTGATTCTTTCATAGCTATACACTCTAAATTTCTCATTTTTTTCTGTAAAAAGACCAATGGTAAATATATAAGAATAATTATCCTCAGTATTACAATAGATAATTTCAACTTCTATACTTCTTCCTCCCTCAGATGAAACGGTGGTGTACTTTGATGTGCTCTTTCCTTGCGTGAAAGAATGGGTTATTTGGAAGTTCCAGAGGGTGTAGTTCCATAGCTCATAGTTTCAAAAAGCGTAGTTCCAGAGCACGTAGTTCCAGAGGTCATAGTTCCATAGGTCATAGTTCCAGAGGGCGTAGTTCCAGAGGGTGTAGTTTCACAGGTCATAGTTCCAAAGGGCATAGTTCCAAAGGGCGTAGTTCCAGAGGTCATAGTTCTAGAGGTCATAGTTCCACAGGTCATAGATCCAGAGGGCGTAGTTCCAGAGGTCATAGTTCTAGAGGGCGTAGTTCCAGAGGTCATAGTTCCAGAGGTCATAGTTCCAGAGGCGTAGTTCCAGAGGTCGTAGTTCCACTGGTCAAAGTTCCAAAGGGCGTAGTTCCAAAGGGCATAGTTTCAGAGGTCATAGTTCCAAAGGTCATAGTTCCAAAGGTCATAGTTCCAGAGGGCATAGTTCCAGAGGTCATAGTTCTAGAGGGTGTAGTTCCAGAGGTCATAGTTCCACATAGGTCATAGTTCCAGAGGTGTAGTTCCAGAGGTGTAGTTCCAGAGGGTGTAGTTCCACATGTCATAGTTCCAGAGGGTGTAGTTCCACATGTCATAGTTCCAAAGGGCGTAGTTCTAGAGGGCGTAGTTCCAGAGGTCATAGTTCCAGAGGTTGTAGTTCCAAAGGGCGTAGTTCCAGAGGGTGTAGTTCCAAAGGTCATTGTTCCAGAGGGTGTAGTTCCAGAGGTCATAGTTCCACAAGGTGTAGTTCCACAGGTCATAGTTCCAAAGGGCGAAGTTCCACAGGTCATAGTTCTAGAGGGAGTAGTTTCAGAGGTCATAGTTCCACATGTCATATTTCTAGAGGCGTAGTTCCAGAGGGCGTAGTTCCATAGGTCATAGTTCCAAAGGTCATAGTTCTAGAGGGCGTATTTCCAGAGGCATAGTTCCACAGGTCATAGTTCCAAAGGGTGTAGTTCTAGAGAGCGTAGTTCCACAAGTCATAGTTCCACAGGTCATAGTTCCAGAGATCATAGTTCCATAGGGCATAGTTCCACAGGTCATAGTTCCAGAGGGCGTAGTTCCACAGGTCATAGTCCCAGAGGGCGTAGTTCCAGAGGGCATAGTTCCACAGGTCATAGTTCCAGAGGGCATAGTTCCAGACGTCATAGTTCCATGGGGCGTAGTTCCACAGGTCATAGTTCTAGAGGTCAGAGTTCCAGAGGGTGGATTTCCAGAGGCCAAATTTCCACAGGTCATAGTTCTAGAGGCGTAGTTCCAGAGGGAGTAGATCCATGGGTCATAGTTCCAAAGGGATTAGTTCTAGAGGGTGTAGTTTCAGAGGTCATAGTTCCAGAGGGTGTAGTTCCAGAGGTGTAGTTCCAGAGGTCATAGTTCAAGAGGCATAGTTCTAGAGGGCGTAGTTCCATTGGTCATAGTTCTAGAGGGAGTAGTTCCAGAGGGCGTAGTTCCAGAGGTCATAGTTCCAGAGGGCATAGTTCCAGAGGTCATAGTTCCAAAGGGCATAGTTCCATAGGTCATAGTTCCACACAGGTCATAGTTCCAAAGGTGTAGTTCCAAAGGGCGCAGTTCCAAAGGGTGTAGTTCCACATGTCATAGTTCCAAAGGGTGTAGTTCCAGAGGACATAGTTCCAGAGGTCATAGTTCTAGAGGTTTTAGTTCCAGAGGGCGTAGTTCCAGAGGTCATTGTTCCAGAGGGCGTAGTTCTAGAGGTCATAGCTCCACAGGGCATAGTTCAACAGGTCATAGTTCCAGAGGGCGGAGTTCCACAGGTCATAGTTCCAGAGGGCATAGTTCCAGAGGTCATATTTCTAGAGGCATAGTTCCAGAGGGCATAGTTCCAGAGGTCATAGTTCCACAGGTCATAGTTCTAGAGGCGTAGTTCCAGATGACGTAGTTCCACAGGTAATAGTTTCAAAGGGCATAGTTCCAGAGGGCATAGTTCTAGAGGTCATAGTTCCACAGGTCATAGTTCTATAGGGCGTAGTTCCAGAGGTCATAGTTCCACAAGTCATAGTTCCAGAGGGCGTAGTTCCACATGTCATAGTTCCATAGGGCGTAGTTCCAGAGGGCATAGTTCCAGAGGTCATAGTTCCAAAGGTCACAATGTGAGAAGTAGACAGATAGGTATGAGTTGGGGGATGAATTGGGGTTGGGACAATTTGGTAAGATCAGGTATTGTATAGAAAAAGTGACGGGGAGGTTCTAGTGTGCAAATCGATTGGTGTGCAAATCCATTTGAGGAGGAGTATGTGCAATTGGTTATGGAGCTATGTGCAGGTGGGGAGATTTTTGACCAGTTGCAGAAACAGGGAAGATATTTTGAGCCTGATGTTGCAAGATTGTTCAAGAATCTCATGGAAGTGGTGAAATATTGTCATGATAATGGGGTTGTGCACAGGGATTTGAAGCCAAAAAATATTCTTCTTATAACAAAGTCTCCTTTGTCTCCCATCAAGCTTGCTGACTTTGGATTGGCCACCTACTTTACACCAGGTATGCATTGAGGCATTTGATATGATATTTGAAAGAATGCTTATAGGAGAAGAATTCTTGTTGTAACATTTGCTTCAATTATTTTAGATTTAGGTAGGTCTGTATGTCATAAAAATTTCAGTCAATATACAGTCCGAGACAGAGTCCAATATCCAGAAAAACCAAATCGTGAATATAATAATATTATGGCATTCGGTTCAGAGTTTAATACCTCATTCTATTGAGTATAATATTATGGCATTCGGTTTAGAGTTCTCCTCGAGTATCCATGAGTCCTCAAAATGGTTCATAAGTAGAGTAAAGAATCTAAAGCATCGAACGAACTAATTCCTACATAGATCTATTTGCTGGATAGATAGGATAGAGCCAGTGGTGATAAAGTTCCTATAACAATAAATGTAACATTGATTCTATAACACCTCAAGATTCAAGAATGACCACCAAAGAAAACACCCAAAAACCACATCCATTCTTACAAATTTTGGCGGAAAGACATGGAACTAGAACCGACAAACAACAACCAGTTTGTTGCAATTGGAAGGAAAATTCAAAGAGATCAAATGTTTTAACTGCAGAAAGGAGCATCGACAAAGAATTTGATACAACTATTGAAAATTGGGTGGGAGTGTTTCTGGCATGAATCAAGAGAAAATTATTGTACAGAGTGTAAGCCTGTCCTTCTCAATTGTGTTTCATCTCCATGAATTCTTAAGCCAAATAAAACAAAGTTGTCAAAGATAAGCCTACATTCACGTTCACTGAAAAAACTAAAAGAGATTTTGGTTGTGTCAAAGTACTAAATAGTAATAGATCAAATTGGAAAACATCCATTTTCCAGCTCAGATGGGACTGAGCATATAAAGTTGGTTGATAATATAAATGTCTAACTCTTCTAGTATAGAGATGGATGAGATCAGACAAATCCTCTCATTTGAAAATGAGACAAACATTGTTGATCTTAAGGATTTCTTGTCTACTATGGATGCTGAGTTTATCCCATGGATTGTGCAAACCCAAAACCCTCTTTGATTGTTAGGAGGGTTTTTCAGATGAGGATGTGCCTCCTGTGGTCCAGCATGAAGATCCACAGGATGATGATGAAGTATCCACGATATATTGGGATGTGGATCCTATTGACAAGACGGACAAAGAGAAAGAGATGGGCCATGAGGTCAAAGAAGAGGGGAACTTTGAAAACCCTAATTTGATACCAAAAACTACTTTGTCGTAGGGAAGTTGGAGGCCACAAATGATGGCGACATAACTTACATTTATGGTGTTCAATGGGTAGATATATATGAGAGCATCCCAGTGGCAATGTCAAGTTAGTTTCAATGGGTGGTGTTAACACTTAGATTCTCACTTGGTGCAAAATTCCCCAAGCACAAGTGATGAGAACCCAATGGCAACTTAGAAAGCCACCATTGTCACCTCAGTGGCTTTACCTTTCTTGCTTTCGACTAATAATGATCCTAGCCTAGGGGAAGGGGACTTCCCTAATGCTAACTAAGCCTAATCATTTCAGTGAGTGAGGAAGGGTATAGGTTAGTTAATTATTTGATTTAAGTTTATGATTAATGATGTATATTCTAGACTTAAAATAAGAGATGAAGTTATCCTAAATGAGAGTGCAAATCACTTAAATATATGCTACAAGTTTTAATGTGATTTGGTCCAAATAAAATGATCCAATTCTCAGAAGATACAAAATGCTAGAAATTACAATTTACTCAAGATCACAATTCCCTATAGAATGTAATAATGGTGTGATTGAAGCTTATGCTGAGCAAATCAATTGACCAATTGCAAGATATAAGGAGCAATGATCATAAGAAAGAGTGATTCCTTAACCCTTAGTGTTTGAAACTTGCAAAAGAGAATTGAATTTATTGAGTGTCCTTAAGTGGATGTATGAACAAATGCTTGCAAATAGATTTGAGCCTTAACCATATGTGAAGATGAGATTACCACAATAGAATCAATTCCTTGATCAGCCAAGAACCATTGTAAACTGCATATATGTAAGAGGATATATAGATCTATGAATGATTAGAAAATCATTTCTCCTTAAAATATAAATTCTTCACAACAATTTGCAAGCTGAAATGTGGTGATTTAATCCAACTTGGAAGATGATCCAAAAATATTTTTTTTGTCTTTGTGGTTTTAGAAGCTCTTATATTTTCATTAATTTCTATGATATGATAAGAATGATTTGCTTGGATTGGTAACTACATAGATGAGTGGTATGTTGGGTTGTGGTTAGGTAGATAGGCAGTAGACAGGTGAGGAGTTTAACACACATAGTTTGGATTTTCAACTTAATCCTATATGGGTTATATTTGAGGATCCCCACTGATAGATAGGAGTCTTGATCTAGCTATGACAAAAAAATGGTCTTTTTGTTTTAAAAAGGGTGATTGTTCCTATTTATGTATATTTATATATTTGTGTATAATAAGCTTATCTATGTATGAGCTGTATCTGCAAATCCCTAAAGTGAAGTTTCAGGCGTTTGCATCTCATTTTGGCAAAAAATTATCTTTTGTTTCACAAACAAGATTATTATATATCAAAAATGTCTGGCTAGCTGTGATCTATACATGTGTGTAAAAGTGCCCTCATTTATGTTTAGATTCTTTTGTCTATGTTAAGATATGTATGTATATATTCATGTGTGTAGTTTTTTATGTGATACTGGTTGTTTGGTTATGTATGCCATATTGCCAAACAGATTAAAAACAAATTGTGTTATTGTCAAGAAAATTTGGTTTCTTTGGGGTGGGTTACTCTGTTGTTAGCTCTCTTGGATAAGAGTTTATATACAAAGAAAAACCTTCACTAACAGTGTTTTTATACAAATGCAGTGAATGAGAAAACCATACATATATAACCAAATCCCATTTATTGTTCATGCGCCAAGAGAATACATTCAATAACAGTGTTTTATACATTTGCGGGAATAAGAAAACCATACACATATAACCAAATCATATACAGTCTATTCCCTGACTCGATCCGGAGTCCAAGGAGGTCCATCGATGCCATCGACATCTTCAATCTATCAAGTGTCCTGCACACTCAAGAGAAACCCGTCAATAGCACATGTCTATACATAGATATCAAACAACATAACATCATAGTCCAACAATATCATCATCAAAATCCATAAGAGAAACAAACAACCATATGCTAAACCGGATCACTTGCACGCAAGTGCCCTCAAGAATAAGTCAAATCATGTGCGCGCAAGAGCAAGATGTTACATACACCTGCTCTTGTTTTAAACTTCGTCCCAAAGTTTCACAGTATATAGGTGTAGTAAATAAAGTATCTAACAAGATCTAACTGTCTAACTATAAAAAAATTTGGAAACTGCGGGCGCATATCATATGCATCCTGTAAACATCGATCCTCAATCAAATAGGATACTCTTAGGAATGCCATGCAATATCACTATCTCACCAATAAAAACTCTAGCTATGTATGATTCCTGATACGTCGTACACACAGGGATAAAATGTGCACTCTTTTTCAGAGTGTCAACTACCACGAAAATCGAGTCGTGACTCCTTGCTATCGATGACAATCCCACAACAAAGTCCATCGAAATGACTTCCCATTTCGATTCCTCGATAGCGGGTGGTCGTAGTAATCTTGTCGGATGTCTATGTTCAACCTTCTCTTGCTGATATTATAGACATCTCGCCACGTAGTTGACTATGTTCGGCTTCATTCCATTCTAGAAGAGTAAGGGTTTAAGGTCTGCCCACATCTTCGTGACTCCTAGATGAGCCACGTACACTGCTCCTTGAGCTTTGTTTAAGATCAAACTTCTTAGGTCGTCGTTAGGCAGTACGTAAATCTGGTTATTATACCTCATTAATCCGTCGTTGTCCACAGTAAATCCCTCAATTTTTGGTACCAACATCATGTCTTGTCCGATATTTACCTTAACCTCTTTATACCAGTCATTGTCGTGTTGTATAGTTAGAATCTTTTCACGAATATTCGTTTGGGCAGGTATCATTGAAAATATGCATGGTCCTCGACTCACGCAACTTCCACTCTATTCATTGTTCCTTTTGTGTAGGTAATCTCAAAATCATACTCGTTAAGCAGTTCTGACCAATGCCTTTGTCACGCGTTCAAGTCACTTTGTGTAAAAAGTGCTCCAAACCATGGTGGTATGTTTTCAGTTTGAAGTTGCATCCAATCAGGTGGTGTCTCCACACTCTCGGGGCATACACAATGGCCAATAACTCCAAATTGTGCATCGCATAGTTCTTCTCATGCCTTCTTATCTTCCTTGAGATGTAAGCAATCACTCGACCGTCTTGCATCAAGACTTCGTGTTGGCACAGGGGCAGGCCCAGGGTTCAACGCTCAAGAGTGCACCAACAAAGCCCTAACTACCGACCCTTTCGGCAACACTTGTGAAGCAGATGAAGTCTCACCCGAGGTAGAGGCAGGGGTGGTTGCAGGACTCAGGTGTCTGCAACCTTAGTTGGGACACAGATCTGTGATTATATTTCTTACAACGCACTTAGAATCAGTTATTTCCTAACATACATTCAGTAATACACTTCACAGAAAGCACATAGTACCATAGTAATTACTCAGATCTAGCACTTAGCAATGATAAACAGGTTATACTCAATAGATTAAGCACTTAGCATCTTATGTATCATATCTAGCATGCATTCATATCTCATAAGCACAAAGCATCAATAAATCTATATAAACATATCAGAGCACTTAGCAAGAGAGAGACAAACACATCAACACAATACACAGAGTTACCGTGGTTCACCCCCACCCTGGGGCTACGTCCACAAAGTCTTCCTTATATTATCTTGGTCAAGCAGTTACAGCATGAAGCTTCAATGACCCTTACCTTGCATAGGAAAAGAGATCTGCACAACTCGCTAGGTCCTCTTTCCCCGGGTAGATCCAAGCACTAAGCCATCTCACACTCTGTGCACTCAGCACTTATTACAGCATGCACAGAGCTCTTACAGTCACACAGACTTCTGATCACATAGATCTAACTTATGCTCTAAGCCATCAACTAGACAGGGCCTCCTTCTTACATGGCCTAGACCTCTATTTATACATAGAAAAAGGCATAAACAAGGGCTGACATCCCTTTCCCGTTACAATATTCCCAAAAAACTCAAAAAGGTTCCACAAAAGTGGTCAGATCCCGTGATCTCCACTTCACTATGCGCTCCATCTTCGATAGGTAGTCGAAGTACCAAATGGTCAACTATGACCAAGTATTCCTCAAAACTTGGTCAAGGGCCAACAAGCCCCCAACACTCACCTATGACTCATCCCGATTCACTCTTCTCTGGGTAACTCTGCCTCAAAGGCCTCGATCTTCACTCGAGCTGCTTTGACCTATTTCTTTGCTACTGCTTCTTTCTCAGCAAACTCCTAAATGAGTGCATTAAAAACTGGTCCTTCTAAGCACTTCTCTACTATGTTCACAACCTGTTCTAGGTTTGTCCCTTGGCTCTCAATCTCTAAGAATAGTTGACATGCCCTATCCTGCAAATGTTGAAGTTGTTGTGTCACTTCCATAACCTTGCTTTGGATCATATGAATCTGCTGCTGCAGGACGCACTGTTCATGGGACCTCTTCATTTTCTTTATGGTCGGTAGGGCCTTCAGCTGTACCTATAACTTCTCGGCTTGGTACTTCGCCCCCTGGAGTTGTGACTCTATATTATGCAATTCAGGTTTCTCGGATAGGTTCTCATGTATCCGCGCACTTCTACTACTTAATTTCTTACATTCTTCAGTGAGTGCCTTAATCCTTTCTACTGTACTTTGTGCATTCACTTCTCATTGGTCACGTTCTTCTTGTGGAGTACTCGATATATCTTGGAGCTCTAGTTCTACTACTCTTTGTTATAGTTGTTGAATGACTTCAACAAGCTTCATTACTTGGCATTCTATGGGTTCTTTTTCCTTATGTTCTAAGCCAGTCACAGAGCGAAATGCTCTATTGACTGCTTCTTCGATCCCGATTTGCTTCATGAGAATTTTATCCTTCTCCTTTTGGATATTTGTGCGTTCTTTATCGAACTTCTCTTGGATGGCCTCCTTCTCTTACTGTGCAGCTTGGTGTTGCTCTATTATTTCCTCATGTGCGTGCTTTAGGGCCTGGGTGGCCTGCGCTGTTACTTCTTCTTCTTTCTGAATGTGTACTTCGACTAGGTCGGCAATCCTACGAAGTTGAACTGACTCATCTCCTGCTTCGGTTGTTCCTTATGGCATAGGCACAGTGGAGATTGTGCGGTTAGACTGGAGGGCTCGTTGTACTCCTTGGAGCTCAACTTCGATTCTGTCATACATCGTTTATTTCTTGGCCTCCTGCTTTTATGTGATCTCTTCTATAGCTTCATTCAAGGTCGTGAGGAGAAAGCTGAAGTCATCTGGATTGAGCGTGGTCTTCATCTTGGTCACAGTCTCTTTGGATTTATTCTTAACGGAAGACTTCGAAGGTGACCCTTTTCTTTTCTTTGGAACTTCGACTTCATCTTCTGGTTGTTTTTCAACTTCTTCTAGGTCTTCGTCGTTACTTTCTTCATCTGGTGTGACAGAAGCTGTCCTTACAGAGCGTTTATCCACATCTTGAACCTCTTCAGTTTTCTTCGTCTCCTTTGTCTTCTTTGTCTTCTGCATCTTCTGCGTCTTACTGGGCCCAGGTGTGTCCTGCGTAGCTTCTGGGCTACTGATATCCGAAATATCCATTGGATCTGCTGCAACGAGGAGGTCCACCGACCATTCCTTGGTAATCTCTTCAAGGTCTTCTTCTGTCAATTTATAATAGGACTGCAGCTATTCCTGGTGCTCATCAACGCATGGAGTTAGGTATATGAAGTGGCGGTCCGCGCTGAACTTCATTAAGGGTCTGAATCTATGGAGTGTGTTCGGAGTAATGCGAGGTGTGGCTTATATCGCGGTCTTCAACCGGATGTAGTATTTTTGAAAGAGGGCATTCGACTGCCATTGCCTGCCCATATCTGTCGTGTACCATAATGTATTGAACTTCGCAGCCAATGGCTCAAACGGTAGGATTTCAGGAAAAATGGAATCCTCTGGCATCTCCCATGCTATGAAGGCGATCAGGATGAGAAGCCAGCTGAAGTGGAACTCATATCCTTGGTCTTGCTCTTCTCTACAATCCAATTTGAGTTGATCCACTAAGTACTTCGACCAGTTCATTTGGACTCCTACGCATTTTCCTGCGAGATCAACTACAAACCCAGATACTTGCTTCAGTCTGTTCTTGCAGACTAAATTTCCTGCGATCATCTGACAGGTGAGGCACACTGCGCCACTGTCAATAGAGATTACCTTGTAACCTTGCGCGCCTTTTTAACATTTCCATAGGTCTCTTTAATCTTCTGTGAAAGAATGTGATCCACGGTCTTTACAGGGTAATAGTCTTGTGGGTCAAGGCCTTGTATGCTCAGCCCGGTGATCTAATTGATCAGCATTGGATCAATCGCTATACGCCGGTTCAACCAGAGATATCCTCCATGGTAGCTCGCCAGTAGCAATTTTACGCAAGCGTTCACCTCCTGGTGCCTGCCAAAGTGTCGAATCTTCATTACATTAAGTAAGGTTGACTGCGTGAGGTTCATTGTCCATTGCTGAGGGATGATCTTGGAATTCTTCCCCTTTGTCATCGTCAGATACTTGTGTGGGGAAAGAATACTATAGGCTTTTCGGTCACCAAGGTTGAAGTCACAAAACTTCAATGTTGCGAGCTTGGTCTGCTCAGTGCGAACTGCGTGCACACCCTTCGGTAGGTACGCAGTGATTGTAAGTTTTAAACTTGTGAAGTAAAGAAATGCATATAGATTCTTAAGCAATACAAAAATTAATCAATGGCTCATACACAGAGTACACAGGGATTTTATACCGGAAACCCTCAACCGGAAAAACCTTTCTTATTTTCATTATATTGAATTTCACCATTTTCCATACAATATATACAATGTTTTTAGGTATTCCATAGATACCAAAACTGTAATCCCTTAATCTGGGATTAATTTACAAATCTGCTAAAAATAGCAAAAATCGCCAAAAAAAATAATTCAAAGAATATGACATGCAAAGAACCGCAAAATCCACCCAAAATTAATTTACACACATGCAAAGAATATAACACATACCCAACATTCTCCCACTTGTTGTTTTCTTTGCATCCAGGGGTCCAGGGGATTATATAGTCAACAATCCAGGGCAGCAATGCCCATTGTTACTCTACACCCGGAGAACTTTTTTGTGCTCACAGACTTTGTCAATGAATCTGCAACATTCTTCAAAGTGTCAACCTTTTCCAGCAACACCTTCTTTTCCTCAACCATGTCTCTCACAAAGTGATACTGACCATCAATATGCTTTGTCTTTGAATGATAAGCTAGGTTCTTTGCCAGGAATATTGCACTCTGACTGTCACATTCTAATCTCACTGCTTGTTGTACCAACCCAATAGCTGAACACAATCTTTGTAACCATACTGCTTCCTTTCTTGCATGAGTGGTTGCCATGTATTCAGCTTCTATAGTTGAGAGTGCCACTACAGTCTGTCTTCTGCTCATCCAATTGATTGCTCCTCCAAATAGGTTAAACACATACCCACTTGTAGATATTATGCGATCCAAATCTCCAGCCCAGTCTGCATCAACAAAGCCATGTATTTCCACCACTCTGTCCAATCCTGGTCTTCCTTGGTAGCACAATCCATAACTGGTGGTGCCATGAAGATACCTGAAGACCCTCTTTACTACTGTCCAATGCTCCTTCCCTGGTTTTGACATATACCTGCTCAAAACTCCCACTGCATGTGCAATGTCCGATCTAGTACAAACCATTGCATACATCAAACTGCCAACTGCACTGGCATATGGAACATGGGACATGTCCTCTTTTTCTTCCTATGTCTTGGGACATTGATCTACAGATAACTTTACACCTATAGGAATAGTAACCTTGACCAATTTACTTCCATGCATATTAAACCTCTGCAATATCGTCTCAACATATGTTCCTTGATTCAACCAGAGTTTCCGGTTTTCACGATCTCTTTTAATTTCCATTCCCAGAATGAAGTTAGCAGCACCAAGATCCTTCATGTCAAATTTGGAGGATAGCTGCGATTTCACCTCCTTGATAACATCCATGTTATTTCCTACCAACAACATGTCATCAACATACAACACTACATAAATGA
>ML785627.1:96446-112182 GCA_009831015.1 Picea engelmannii | reverse complement strand
CCAAGATAAACTTGATCTATCAAGACCGAGCCAAACCCTCAACAACAAAGGCATCCCTCTGAAGCCAAAAACGAGCTCTGATACCACATGTAAGTTTTAAACCTGCGAAGTAAAGAAATGCATATAGATTCTTAAGCAATACAGAAATTAATCAATGGCTCATACATAGAGTACATAGATATTTTATACCGGAAACCCTCAATCGGGAAAACCTTTCTTATTTTCATTATATCGAATTTCACCATTCGCCATACAATATATACAATGTTTTTAGGTATTCCGTAGATACCAAAACCCTAATCCCTTAATCCGGGATTAATTTACAAATCCGCTAAAAATAGCAAAATCAGCTAGGGATTAATTTACAAATCTGCTAGGGATCGTCAGACGTAGTTGTCGTATCTGACACGCCCGCACACACACACATGCAAAGAATAGTGATCATAGGATAGTCGTAATATTGGGGCACACTGTCACGGTTGATTTCACATTTCAGAGGAGGTATGTAAGAGGGCAAGATGCTCGGAATCAGTTTGCCCTTCGCGATGTCATCTCTATGTTTAGTACGTTTCTCGGCGGTCTGTCGGGATGGTCCAACTCGAACAGTGGATGGAGAAGTTGCTACTCCTCTTGATGACGAGGCTTGGACTCCGATGGACATTCTTCTTTCCGACATAACTCTTTCGGTTCTTAAGCTATCAAGTACTTCTCTCACCGATTCTTCTGCTGCGCTAAGCTCGTCGGACATGTAAGCTCAGGATCACTCTCTTAGGTTGTTGAGGGGATGAAGGTACCGTAATTGAGTAGAGAGCAAGGCGGGGTAGTCACTATTCCACAATGTGGGTATTCTGTGAGCTCAAGATCTCAATTGGAAAAAGTGTCTTCCAAGCATAGCGCGACAAAATAAGTAAGTAAAGTTGTAACAGACTGCTTGAAACGGATAGGAGGGTCCATTAACTCTTGATCTATCCATTATGGAGTAGTCTAACGGTTAGGTAAAAGGTCATAAATTTCTTTCGAGTCATTCGGGTCATCAACGGAACAGGTATATTGTCTTCTAACGGTTATATTACATCGACATGGCGAATTGCCATATGTCGTTGTTCTGCTATCCCGGTGAAGCTCAAATTCTGCATGTTTTCCTTCTGTGGGGTTTCTTTTGGAACGTTCTATAATTTCTCCAACTTCGCTTTCTTCTTCATGAGTTTTCTAGCCTTCTTCCTAGTGAGCTTTGTCTCGGTCATCCTTTTTTCATTCTAATTCTTTTCTTCTCTTGGCATGGTAACTTCGCGGTGCTAAGATTCTTTCTTCAGATACACTAAAAATCCGTTAGGGATCGTCAGACGCAGTTGTCGTATCTAACGCGCCCACACACACACACATGCAAAGAATATAACACATACCCAACAATGATCATAGGATAGTCGTAATCTCAGGGCACACTGTCATGGTTGATTTCACCTTTTAGAGGAGGTATGTAAGAGGGCAAGATGCTTGGGATCAGTTTGGCGTTCACGATGTCATCTCTATGTTTAGTACATTTCTCGACGGTCTGTCGGGATGGTCCAACTCGAACAGTGGATGGATAAGTTGCTACTCCTCTTGATGACGAGGCTTGGACTCAGATGGACATTCCTCTTTTCGACATAACTCTTTCGGTTCTTAAGCTAGCAAGTACTTCTCTCACCGATTCTTCTACTGTGCTAAGATCGTCGGACATGTAATCTCAGGATCACTCTCTCAGGTTGTCGAGGGGATGAAGTTACCGTAATCGAGTAGAGAGCAAGGCGGGGTAGTCACTATTCCACAATGCGAGTATTCTGTGAGCTCAAGATCTCAATTGGAAAAAGTGTCTTCCAGGCATAGCGCGACGAAATAAGTAAGTAAAGTTGTAACAGACTTCTTGAAACAGATAGGAGGGTCCATTAAATCTTGATCTATCTGTTATGGAGTAGTCTAATGGTCAGGTAACAGGTCATAAATTTCTTTCGAGTCATTCAGGCCATCAACGGAACGGGTATATTGTCTTCTAACGGTTATATTACTTCGACATGGCGAAGTTCCATATGTCATTGTTCTGCTATCCTGGCGAAGCTCAAATTCTACATGTTTTCCTTCTACAGGGTTTCTTCTGGAACATTTTGTAATTTCTCCAACTTCGCTTTCTTCTTCATGAGTTTTCTAGATTTCTTCCCAGTGAGCTTTGTCTCAGTCATCCTTTTTTCATTCTGATTCTTTTCTTCTCTTGGCATGGTAACTTCGCGGTGCTAAGATTCTTTCTTCAGATCCACAGGTATTACTTGTCCAACATATTTTTCAGTCCTTTGTGGTTCTTCTAGCATTCTGTCAACTTCGTCATCCAAGTTCCTGGGGTCAAGAACCCTTGATCTATTCTCTTTATCTTCAATCAATTATGTGATCCTTCTAGTCATGAAGTCTCTTAACTCTTGTCTCTGTTGTTCTAGGTCCTTTTCTGCTTCCTATTTTCTAGCTTGATCTTTCTCAATCCAAGGTTTACCAAGTAACATAGTAAATGGGGCGTTGTCCTCCACGAACTTAACAATCTCAAAATATTCTTCTGTCGAAGCTCCATGAGCATTCATAGATATCTGAGTGAACTTTCCACATAGGTTTACCAGCTTTCCTCTGAATAACCCTAGTCCTCCTAATGAAGGGGTCATGTCAGGTCTTCCTATAGCTTTCTAGGTTCCTTCTGTCATAATTTTCACCTGTGTTTCTTCATCCAAAACACAGGCAATGTCTAAGTCTCCTATTCTCACTTCGATATGTTCTTTCTTCTTGAAGATCTATGATAGCCTAACATGTCAGTGGTCATTCAAGCTATCTCTCATCTATAGCAATATCTTTTCTGATTCTTTATGTGTTTCTGCTATAATCTTACTCTCTTGATCTCCTTCTTGCTCTATATTAATATTTTCAAGCCTAGCAATCATTCTAGGGCAATCCAATACTTCATGGTCCATAGCCTTATGACAAAGACAATTGGGTCTTCGCCCAAGGCATTCCTTAGCAAGACGTCTAGGGCTTCTGCAATTGTAACAAAGATTTAATCCTCTATTTCTCTTCACTGATCCCCAACTTTTCATGTACTGTGTGCTAGGATCATAACGGTTAGCCTACAAAAATTTCTTTCTAGGATCCTTCATCCATTGGTTAGTCCCAAAATTCTTTCTATGCATAGGTATAACATATCTATCACTATACTTATCAGATATATTCATATCAAACTTTTTTTCATCTATTAATGCTCTATTTTTGAAGCTAGGATAGAATCTATCAAACATACCTAGATCCATGCTTTAGAAACACAAAATTTCACTTATCTTACTTCTACATAGCACAAAGCTTCCAGATCTAAGACTTTTAACTATTCTTACCTTTATCAAAGCACATAGCTTACAGATCTTACCTTTTTCTTGTAGATCTGACCTCTTTCTTCGTAGATCTAACTTCTTTTTCTTCAGATCCAACCTCTCTTCTTTAGATCTGACCTTTCTTTCTTGTCACAAAGCTTCACAGGTCAAACAGAACATTGCACACTAGGGCAACAGATCTACGCACAGAGCTTATTTCTCACAAAGCTTCTTCTTCTTTAGTTCCCAGCAATCACAATTCCAGGTCCCGGCAATGGAACCATTTGTTGGCAGAGGGGCAGACCCAGGGTTCAATGCTCAAGAGCGCACCAACAAAGCCCAAACTACTGTCCCTTTCAGCAACACTTGCGAAGCAGATGAATTCTCACCCGAGGTAGAGGAAAGGGTGGTTGTAGGAATCAGGTGTCTGCAACCTTAGCTGGGACACAGATATGTGATTATCTTTCTTACAACGCACTTAGCATCAGTTATTTCCTAACATACATTCAGTAATACACTTCGCAGAAAGCACAGAGCACCACAGTAATTACTTAGATCTAGCACTTAGCAATGATAAATGGGTTATACTTAATAGATTAAGCACTTAGCATCTTATGTATCATATCTAGCATGCATTCATATCTCATAAGCACAAAGCATCAATAAATCTATCTAAACATATCAGAGCACTTAGCAAGAGAGAGACAAACACATCAGCACAATACACAGAGTTATCGTGGTTCACCCCCACCTTGGGGCTACGTCCACAAAGTCTTTTTTATATTATCTTGGTTAAGAAGTTACAACATGGAGCTTCGATGACCCTTACCCCGCATAGTACAAGAGATCTACGTAGCTCGGTAGGTCCTCTTTCCCCAGGTAGATCCAAGCAGTAAGCCTTCTCACACTCTGTGCACTCAACACTTATTACAGCATGCACAGAGCTCTTACAATCACACAGATTTCTGATCACATAGATCCAACTTATGCTCTAAGCCATCGACTAGACAGGGCCTCCTTCTTACATGGCCTATACCTTTATTTATACATAGAAAAAATCCTAAACAAGGGCCGACATCCTTTTCCCGTTACAATATTCCCAAAAAACCCAAAAATGTTCTACAAAAAGTGGATAGATCCCATGATCTCCACTTCGCTATGTGCTCCATCTTCGACAGGCAGTCAAAGTACCAAACAATCAACTATGACCAAGTATTCCTCAAAACTTGGTCGAGGGCCAACACTCCGCCTAATCCTTCCTTAGATGCGTCTGTGCATACCAAGAAGACCTCGTCCATGTCAGGGACTTTTAGTATCGACATTGTCTTCAACAACTCTTTGAGCCTTCGAAAGGATTTTGCGCATTTCTCGATCCATACCAAATTCTTGTTTTTCTTCTGCAATTCTATGATCATATTTGCTATCTTCGAATAACCTTCGACGACCTGTCATTAATATCCAGCTAAACCCATGAAGCTACATGCTTCTGGTATGTCTGTCAGTGAAATCCATTCCATAATAGCCTCCACCTTCGTTGGATCCACATCTATGTCTTCGCTGGAGATAACATGCCCAAATATTGAATCCTTGATTGACAAAAGAGCATTCGACGGTTTCTCGTATAATTTGTTCTCTTGTAAACACTGTAGTACCAAGCGCAAAAGTTTGTCATGTTCTTCTGTCATTCGAGAATACATCAATATGCTGCTAATGAATACTTGAACAAACTTGTCTAAGTATTCGCGTAACACCCCATTCATCAAGCTCATAAATACCCCTGGGGCGTTTGTCAGTCCAAACGGTAAAATGGTAAACTTGTAATGCCCAAACCTCGTCTTGTAAGTGATCTTCCTCGATTCGTAACTGGTAATATCCTTATCCCAAGTTGATCTTCGAAAAAATAGTCACTCCTTTCATTTGATCATCAAATCATCTATTCTTGGCAACAAATATTGGTTCTTGATCGTTGCCTTGTTCAATTAACAGTAGTCGAGGCAGAGTCTCCACGAATCATCCTTATTCCATATGAAAATAACAGGTGCATCTCAAAGGTGACACACTTGGATGTATAAGTCCTAGGTCCAACAACTCCTTAAGTTGCATTTTCAAATCCTGTAACTCAGGGGTCAACATTTGATAAGGTGTTCTTGCTATCGGTTCAGTTCCAGATTTTGAGTCGATGGTAAATTCCTTCTTGCCTTTGGGTGGAAAACCTGGTATCTCTTATGGGAACACGTCTACAAACTCTCATACTATCGAAAGGTTTTCTAATCCTTCTGCCACACCCTTGAGGTTCAGCGCTAAGAATGCATATAACTTGCATCCTTGTGCATGCTCTTTTGTAGTACCTAGTTCTATCCAAAACCAAAAGTTTGGTCGACGATTGTGCTTGATGTCTCAAGCACAATAGACTGGTGCTCAGCCTGGCGGTTATTCACTGCATCTTGAATCCAATGGGCCTTGCCCAAATCTCCAATTGTAGTGGGTCATGTTGATTCGGTCGCTCTGGCCCTCTCAACCGGAGAGTCGCGCTGGTAACCTGGCTCTCCACATGTCCATCATCTGGTCTTCGGTCCAATGCTCCTGATCCCCAAAGTAGTAGCCGCTATCCCACTAGCCTGAACCTTGGTCGGTTCGGCTGAACCAGTGTAACAACAACTGTTGTTGATGCGGTGGTCCCCTATAGGGAGTTCCCCGCTGGGGAGTTGGTCGTCGAGGTGTCATGAACGTAGATCTTATCGACATATCCTAATACTTTGAAGAAGTCTAGCTCGAGTCTGATGTTGTTGCGCACCAGACGTTGTCTATCTCGTCGGTCTCGTAGGATTCCTTCCCTGACCCCTGCCGATAATCTCTTCCACAACTATGAGGGCCTTCTGGACTGCATCATGCCGCGTCTGAGGCATTAGGATCCTCACTTTCGCAAGAATGTTGACATTAATGCCAACACAAACTTGTTGACCTTCGACATTCTCCATGCTCATATGTGGATCATACCCAAGCAGCTCTAAGAGTTGGGCCTCATACTCAGGCACCGTACGACCACCCTATTATAAGGCGTTGAACACATTGCACTGTCACTCAATGAATTTCTCCGAAAATACCTCTCTTGGAACTGCTTCTCGAACAGTTCCCATGACACGTCTTTGAAGACTAGATTTAGATGTTGCAGGAGCGTTTTCCACCATAGAATAGCACTCCCCTTCAGCTGAAAGAACACCATGCGGACTTTCACGTTGGAGGTGTAGTTGCAAAGTGCGAAGCACATCACCATGTTCTCCAACCATGCCTCGATGGCTGCGTCGTCCGTGGCTCCCAAGAACTCAAGAAACTTGACCTTCTCAAGTTCTCTTTGAACGCTACCAGTATCGGTTGGGGTGCATTGTGGACCCTCATGGGGTACAGGTACGGTTAATCAAGCCCTCCGACATCCTCTGAAAGGACCTCGTTAGACCAACCACATCCCTCTCAGTAGTCAACCCCTGTCCCATGACTTGTTCTTCTCCTTGGGGTTTAGACCCCTTTGGCATGGACGCTACTAGAGGCGTCGCGCCTCTGCCCCTAGCACCACATCGTCTACCTCTCTAACGTCTTCTAACCATGGTTACAGGTACGAACAAGTTAAAATTTTAATCAGCGATAAGTTGTTAATCGAGGGTTTAATACAGCGGAAGGCATGACAATCCACAGTCGCAGGGTTGAACCCACTCCAATACCATATCTAACATCCCATACTGTTACGCCTAAGAAAAAGTGAAGCGCAAAGGTAATTTTATTTTTATTTTTACTTTTATTTTTTATTTAATAAATTAATATCAGCACAAGATCACAACAATGCCTACTCAACACCATCAAAATCCAAAGCAACACCAACTATTGATCATGGAATCACTAACGACGCATTCAATGCATCAACGAAGGATAGCGACACATAAACATAAATGGCATAGCAGGTTAGCACATCATAATAATCTTGAAACAATTTATAACAACATTCAATCAAATAATGAATATAAAATAGCTACCCAACCAACCTACCCTACAAGGTTAGGACCTCCAGGAGACATAAGCAATGCTCAAGCCTAGATTCCAATAGATTTTAACCATTTAAGGTCTCAGGGCTGATGAATGTTCTGAGGAACAAGGAGGTGTCTACATCCCACTAATAGACAAGTCCAATCATCAACCAGATCAATCCATCCATCATATTCATCAATTAATCAAGGCGCAGTGTAGTCATCATAAAATTTAACACTTATTCCATGGCACGCGACAAGTATAATATCAATAACAATCATTCTTTACAATAAATTTTCATTGCGCGAGTAAATAACTAAAACAAACAATCATTACATTGAATTTCAAGTTGTACTAGAATTCTAACCACTTGAGTAACCAGGCGTAACATTAATCGGTGTGCACAATCAATTATTAACATAGACAAACATCAACTGTAAATATTCAATTCACAATGGAAATCCTCGATCAATCTTTTATTCATTCACATTTTTAGTGGGGCTAGAGATGACAATTTACATTACCAATAGCACATCATATAAAAATTCACGGCGCAAGGGACCTCTAAAGCATCCACAAAAGTCTGACTACAATAACAAAATCAATTAAATGGCACAATTACTGCCTAGGAACATTCTAACTATGGTCCAACTGAAATTACATATATCAATAAAGGACACGATCACCATCGACCTTATTCATGGCGCACAAGGGTAATCGCATCTAAACAAACACACATCCACATAATTCTTAACACATGAGTAAAATGATTTTTGAATCAATCCTTCATTGACATTTATTTCATGTTGCGCGAGTGATCTAACCACTTAATTAAACATGTGTAACATTATTCAATGTGCACAATCAATCTAATAACTTAATCATTCATCGAAACTAAATTTTTCATTGCGCAAGTGTAAACTATCTATTTATTCATGGCGCAACAAAATCAAGTACTCCATCTTTCATACATCAACTAATTACATAACTCATCAATCAACATCACTTTCTAGGTGCAAGATCAAGCAAATCATGGCCGATCATGCATCTACATTTAATACATGGCGCACAAAATCTACTCAATTAACCAATCATGCATCACATTAGGATTCATGGTGCATGGGAATCATCAATTTGTTCCAAGGCACAAAACAATCTGGTCATTAAACTAATCGTACATCACATTAAAATTCATGGTGCAAGGGTCATCTCATTACTCAATCAGTCCGACAACAACCACGCCTAAAAATTTAAATGACAACGAAACGAGATAGTTTTCTTAGCGATGAATAAATAAGGCATACCTAGGTAGATGGATGGGGGTTGGCTCATTATCAAGGCTCGATTGAAGTCCTTCAAATGAAGAGTTTTATTGAATGCCAAAAGAATAAAACTTTTGTTGATCAAATAATTGAAGAGATGTTTCGCTCAAGGAAAACCTACCCAAAGAAAAAAATACATATCCTAAGGGACAACTACACTCATAAACTTATACATAACAAGTTGAAAGGGTGAGTCAATGCATGAGTAAAAAGAATAAAAATCTAGAATTCAAGAAACCCGGAGACATAACTTAAGAAACCCAGAGACATAACTTAAGAAACCATACACATAGAACCAAATCATATCACAATTCACGTGCAAAGAGAATACCTTCACTAACATCGTCCATTTCTGAGAATGCATTCGATAACAATGTTTTATACATTTGCGGGAATAAGAAAACCATACACATAGAACCAAATCATATCGCAATTCATGCGCAAAGAGAATACCTACACTAACAGTGTTTTTATACAAATGCGATGAATGAGAACACCATACATATACAACCAAATCTGATTTACTATTCATGAACCAAGAGACTGCATTCGATAACAATGTTTTATGCATTTGCGTGAATAAAAAAACCATACACATATAACCAAATCATATACAGTCCACTCTCTGACTGGATACAAAGTCCAAGGACGTCCATCGATGCCATCGACATCCTTAGTGTCTTGCACACTCAGGAGAAACCAGTCAATAGCACCTGTCTACATAGATATCAAATAACATAACATCATAGTCCAACAACATCATCATCAGAATCCATAAGGGAAACAGACAACCATATGCTAAACCGGATCACTTGCATACAAGTGCCCTCAAGAATAAGTCAAATCATGTGCGCAAATATCTAAGTTTTAGATAGATCTATAATAGTTTATTATTATTATTATTTATCTATTTTTTTCTTTTTTTCATTTTTCTTTTTATCATTTCATGAAATATGTCATTTTTACATTTTATTTTATGAGCATGATATAAATACACACATGGATGTTATACATTGTTAGCTTGTGATTCATACTCTTGTGAAATTATCAATGGTTGTGGATTATTCTCGCAATTCACCACTCTCTTGGTGTTTGTGAGGATGGATATTGTGATTTGTGAGTGTTGTGTCTTATGAGCAATCTCTTAATCACTATGTGTATGCTTTCTTATCATATACATTACTAACTTGTTGGATGTAACTCTCATGGTTCGTAGGCTATCCTTAGTCCTTAGAGCTTAAAAATTTGGGTGACAATGTAGATGATACATGTGGACTATTGCCTCTACCCTTTGCATGTCTCATTTGGCTTTATGTCTAAAATTTTGATGTGATAGGTATTTTCTCTATGATATTTAGGCTATCCTCGGTTCTTAGAGCGTGCTTTAGGTGTGGTGCCAATATCAGATATGGAATATTCTTCTTTCTCTCTATATCTTCCTTTTGTTTTGTGTTCAATTGGTTCTATTTCATGCACCCCTAGTCAGGGCTAGGTAGGTATAGATAGAAAACATTAGTGATAGATCAACTACACTTTACTCTTGCATCCTTAGTTGCTTTAAGGTCATATGGAACCAATGTAGACCCAACCATAACTGGTAAAGAACAAAGAACCAACAACAACCAAGCCGTATCAGGAAGGTCTTCCATTTCAATGGATAAAGGTCTAATTGGGCCCTTTCATTAGGTGAACTTGTGAAGTTGAATTATGAAATTTTCCTGCATCGAAACCTCTCAAAGAATTCCCCTTTTCCACTTCCTTCATCCATAACAATGTTGTTTTCTTTGTACCTCTCCTTGCTTTTCTATGGTTGATTATCTAAAGGAGAATGATATTCTAACGAAAATTTCTTTATAGTATCAAAAGCTAATGGATCAACCTTGGAAGATCAATAAGTTGTGTTTTGAGAGGGGAGTTGTAGGGGTTGTAAAATCCTTGAGGGTTCTCTTCGGATATGGGATAAGCTAGCTACATTTGTTACTTTACCAATAGATTTTTTTTATAAGCTCAATGACCCATAAAAGGTTTTCAAAATACTATCAATTTGTACATCTATGAATATCCATAATATGTTGTTGATTTATTGGGTTTCTTATCATTGTTCTCAACCCTTGAATCAAGTCCGGTATCCCCAACAATATGGTTAAGGAACTCGATATTTTTTGAGGTATAAATGTATGAAGATCAGTGTATTTGCAGGTAAGACTATTCTAGATGGATAATATGTCATGCCATTTTCGGTGATATGTCGAATGCCACATAACTCTTCAGAGTTAGAGAGTTACGACCTTGTGAAGTTGGAGAACCCTCATGAGTTATGAAGCCTCTAGAAGGTCAAATCAGTCAATTTATTCTAGAAGCTCCTATAAGAAGTTTACAAGTCAAAGTGGTTGTAACTAGGAGTTAATCATGAGTTAAGTTGTTACAAAAAGAAAATAATTAAAAATAAGTTAGTTGCAACTACAAGTGGTGAGTTTACTATTTTTGGATAAAGTGGTTATAAGTGGACAAGTGGTTAGAAGTGAGTTATCCCTAAAAGAAGGAAGTTGGGTAAAGTTAGTTAGAAGGTAACCCGTAAAGGAAGCTACTTGGAGATTATAAATAAGAGAGAAAGGATCTCCTATTAGCATCTATTCATCACATTGAATATCTATTATTGTGTAAGTTTTATTGCAGGTACTCATTGATAGATATGAAGTTACACAAGTCTGAGGAAGCAAGAAGGGTTGATGGTGAAACTTTCATAGTTGCAAAAATACTGAAAAAAACCCTAGTTTTGATGTGTACGTAGGTTGTAGTGAAAGAAGTTGCATACGTACGCGGGATGACAGTATAAAAGGGTACATACAGTTGGAAAATGCATGAAATCTTGAGTTTCTGAGGGTGCTAGGTTCCCAGATTCTGAAAACAAGCACCTAGGAAGTTCTATAATGATCAGGTACAATAGATCTATCTATAGGTTCAAAGGTATGTCTTATTTTTATGAGTAGTTGGATATTGTTGTCTACATGAGATATGGTTATGGGGTTTGAGGATTTTCCCTCGGGAGGCTATTGGTTGTATGGCACTTACTTTATAAGTCATATCTACATAAATACAATGTTGGTATATCTTATATTTATCATTGGTACATCTTGTTAGTGTTGAGGCATATTTTGTATTTCTTGGCACATGATCGAAGGATTTTTGTGGTACATAGTTCAGAGATTTTTTTTGTGAAGTGGATGTGAAGTTGTTTGTGAAGTTTGAGGATGCATAATAGTGAGGGTTTGATGTCTAGTCCATGTGAGCGTTATTACACTTTCATGATTGTACAAACATGTATGGCACATGACTAGAGAGACATAGATGCACTTGGTTAAAGGAGATGTAAGATGATGTATGCATAGGGAACAACTACATATAGGAAACAGTGACATGTTGCAAGTTGCTATGATAGAGGTAGCAAAGTGTCTGAGTTTCAGAAAAGGTGAAAACCTAGCTTTAAGAAGGTGTACGCTGGCTGCAATATAGACATGCCGCATACATAGCAGGTTGCAATATAGACAGGGCGCGTACATACACGAGCTGCAACACATGCAAGTCATGTACAGGTTGGTATTTGTTGGTACATGTTGACTTCTGGTACAAGATTGACTACATGCTATTGGTATAGGTTGGTTACATATTGTTGGCATAGATTGGTACATGTTTACATCGATATATCTCACAAGGACAATGTGATAGTGGTTTCATCATTTGACACTTATATTTCAGGGCGATAGGACGAGACAATGATAGGTGGTTGTGGCCACCTTCCGGTTGTAGCCGAAGAACATAGAGGGTTGTAGCCAAATAATTGGGAAGTTGGACCTTCCCTCAAGTTGTAGCCTGAAAATATAGGGGGTTGGAGCCTCCTTCCAGTTGTAGCTAGAGAACAAAGGAAGTTGGTGCTTCCAATGAATGTAATTCTTAAAGACATATAAGAAAAAACATTAAGTGGTTTTCTCCCGCATTGAGTTTCCATGTAAAAATATTGGTGTAGTGTGTATGTGCATGATTGCTCATTGTTCATGGTTTATTTATTTTGCACTTGTTGAATGATAATGATAAATTAATCATAAAGATAAAAAATACTTATATACTATGGTTTAAAAGGATAAAAATATTTATTAGTGATTCGCCCCCTCTCAATAATCCAACATATATTACTAATATCCCTTGAACTCAATAATAATAATAATATAAATAGTGGCATTTTTAATGTTGTTTATGATATAAATGGTTTGAGGTCCCATAATTTTAACACGTATTTTTCTTTGTAATAATATTTATTTAAATGAAACAAACTATTCTATAGTTTTTTTTTTTTTTTTTAAGTTTATAATATTTCTACCAAACTTCTTTTTAAGAAATTGTAAATAGATGAAACTTTAGGATATACACAATTAACACTAGATAATGATATATGGTTGTTTTTAAATCTAATTTCATGTAGCATGTAGGTAAGTTAGAAAATGGTCTTGAGTAATGAAGACATAAACATGGTTATCTTTAAATATATATTCATGGAGCAAGTGGGTAGGTTAGAAAATATGGTGTTACTATATAAATACTATCATTAATATTATTGAGAAAAATACAGATTGAAATGCTTTATGTTTGAATTAATGATTATTTTCTTAATAAATTTACATTTATAATATATTTTTTTGAGAATGAGAAAAAAAAGTTTTTTTAATAAATTTTTTCTTAAAATTAATTTTTTTTTATATATTCAAAATCCAAGTTTAAATATTCATAATTAAAAAACATAAATAATAAAATAGAATAATTAGATATATAAAAAGAATTCAACATCTTATGTTTAAAAAATCTAAATATTTAAAAATTTTAAGTTTGTTTATTTATTTTTATTTAAAAAAAATCTAAGTGTTTAAAAAATTTAAATTTATTTATTTATTTTTATTTTTATCATTTATGAAAGATGTAATTTTCCATTTTATTTTATGAACATGATATACATACACATATAGATGTTACGGATCTCATCCAACTAGATTGTAATATCAATTCTCTTTTTCCAATGTATTAAGTAGAAATGTTTTTGAGTTGACCACATAAAAGTTAAAGTATGATCGCAATTTTGTTTTTTTTTAATTCTAGTGACATTAAGATTAGTTATTCAAATATTAACATTCTTATATGAAAAAAATAAATTTATAAGTTATTTATAACAAACCCAATTTGAAGCCAAATTCTTATTAGATTTAAATTCTTGTTAAATTTAAGTCAAAATCATTATTTCCTTCCTCTTGTTTTGAATGGTTGAAAAATGGTTATTGTATAATATGTTTAGATTATTACATTACAAAATTACGATGATTATATAAAGTAGAATTTAAAAGATTTAATTATTTTTTGGGGTAATGTTAAGATTTGATATCTAAAATATTCCATATCAAGTTTTAAGTTCAAATACTAACTTATGTTACAAAATTAATATTAAAAAAAATAACAAGGAAACGCTTTATAAATCATATTTTACGAAATGTATAAAATATATAGATTATTATAATATATTTTTAATGTACCAACCTATAATACCAACCTTTTTTTTTAACTTTTAATTTTTCCATTAAATATAATATAAGAATCGATTAACTTATTTTATATAATATAATATAAAATATATAGATTATTATAATATATAGATTATTAACTTATGTTACAAAATTAATATTAAAAAAAATAACAAGGAAACGCTTTATAAATCATATTTTACGAAATGTATAAAATATATAGATTATTATAATATATTTTTAATGTACCAACCTATAATACCAACCTTTTTTTTTAACTTTTAATTTTTCCATTAAATATAATATAAGAATCGATTAACTTATTTTATATAATATAATATAAAATATATAGATTATTATAATATATAGATTATTAACTTATGTTACAAAATTAATATTAAAAAAAATAACAAGGAAACGCTTTATAAATCATATTTTACGAAATGTATAAAATATATAGATTATTATAATATATTTTTAATGTACCAACCTATAATACCAACCTTTTTTTTTAACTTTTAATTTTTCCATTAAATATAATATAAGAATCGATAAAAAAAATTAATAAATATTTTTTTTGTGATATATATATTCAGATTAAAGATTAACATTACAATTATAAATTCAATATTATTGATTGAAAAATTAAAACTTATAGAATTTTTTGAAAATATTTTAATAAATACAAAAAATTATATGTGTGTGTGTGTTATATGAAGTTCAGGGATGTAGTATTTCTCGTGAATTCTAGAGAAAGATAGAGCAAATACAAAAGAATTTTATAATCTATAATTTCAAAATTAAAGGAAATACCCCCTATCTCATTGTCCTATTAGAAAGAAGCCTCTCCCCCATTGAGAGCATGGCTATGACTAGATACCTAATGTATAAGAACAAGTTAAACAACATGGAAGACAATAGGCTTCCTAAAATTGCTTTAAAATTGAGTCATAACCACCATCGACTTAAGTCAGGATGGCATAAAGATGTCTGATCTTGGCTAAACTATCGAGGAATCATGGAAGACACCATTTGTAGAATAAGAACAAATTCTCACAAGCTCCATACTGCATTGGTCAATTCCTAAAACGCCATGGGATGAAAGAGTGTGTCACAAACACTAAGAAGGTTGAAGATGAAAAACACTTTCTCTTATATTGTTCAGCCTATACTCATATTAGATCTCATTTTCAAAATATTTGTCACACTACCAACCTTCCTAACCTCTTAACTCAACAAAAGTATAGTGATCTTGGAAAACTTCTCTTAATTCTTTTCCAGCACAAAAACAAAATTCTAAAAAATCACAAGTAATCACTTACCCTCTTAAAATCTGATATACCAATTTGGTCTTAATAGACGTTCATCATCATCATCATCATTATATATATATATATATATATATATATATATATATATATATATATATATATATATATATATATATATATATATATATATA